>APFE030139229.1:0-18001 GCA_000404065.3 Pinus taeda | reverse complement strand
AGCCCATTTTGCTGTGGGGGCAAAAGTATCCTCATAATCGACCCATTCCTTCTATGAAAAACCTTTTGCCACAAGCCTAGCTTTGTGCTTGTCAAGTGAGCCATCATCTTTTTATACTTGTTCTTGTAGATCCACTTGCACCCAATTGGTTTGGTTCGTAATGGAGGATCCACCAGCTTCCAAGTGCCATTCTTTATTAGGGCACCATACTCCTTTTTCATCGCTTCTTTCCATTGATCATGAGAAGAAGCTTCTTGGAAGGATGTAGTTTCAAAATCTGTAGAAAAGTTCAATTCACAATCATAAGAAACATCCATATCAATAGGTGAATTAGAGTCATCTACATCACCTCCATTTTGCTAGTTTGAATTTCTAGTTCCTGTCTTTCCAATCTCATCACGATGAACACTTTCAAGTTTCTTTGTCATCCACTTTGGGGGACCTTTATCAGATGGTCCAGGCTACTTTGATGATTGAGTTGGCACTAAATCAAAATTAAGTCTCTCAATTTTGTCAATCACATCACTTAAAGCATCATCCGTTGTTGGAGTTTCAAGATGGGGAGAGTGTTCTTCAAAAGAAGATTCCACATGTTGATGTAGTATAGGAATCCCCCCTTCAAGATGTGGAATATGATTATCAAATTCCTAAAATTATTTTTCTTTTATGAATCTATCCAAGTGATCAAGTTGCCACTCAACAACATTGTCAGTTTTGGATGATTCAAGAAAAATTACATCTCTAGATACAACAAACTTTTTATTTACTTCATCATACAGATGTTATGCTTTGAAGGTGTTTGAATACCCCAAGAAGATACACTTATGAATTCTAGCACCCAGTTTCTTTCTATGTACCTTTGGTATTAAAGCATAATAGGTGGAACCAAAGACCCTCAGATGCTTTACCGAAGGAACATGTCCATACCACATTTCATATGGAGTCTTGTTTCTAATAGCATTAGATGGACATCTATTCTTTATATTTGCAACACATAGAATAGCATCAGCCCAAAACATTATATTTACATTTTTTAAGAAGAGCATGGATCGTACCATATTTAAGATTGTCCTATTCATTCTTTCAGCTACACCATTATGTTGGGGATTATAAGGCACAATTCTTTGATGTTTGATGCCATGTTGGCAAAGATAGTTTTCAAATTCATTTGATGTGTACTCTTTTCCATTATTAGTGTGAATGGACTCAATATGAGATTGTGCATCATTTTCAATCCATTTATGAAAAATCTTGAATGTCTGAAAAGCATCAGATTTGTTCTTCAATAAATAAATCCAACACATTATGGTGTAGTCATCAATAAATCTCATCATATGTTTATTTCCATTTGTAGAAGGAACATGCTTTGGACCACATAAATCTGAATGAATGAGTTCAAGTTTTCTATGTGCTCTTGAATGTTCTTGAATGTGAATCATGGAAATACTATTTTCTATGCTTTCCTAGAATACAAGCATCACATTGCTTAAATTTCCTAGGAATTGTAGACAAACCAGCAACACCATTTTTCTTCAACAAGAGGAGGTTGTCATAGTTCAGATGTCCAAATCTAGCATGCCATAATAAACTTGATCGAAGTGTACCTTCTTCATGACAAGTGAGTGGTCAGATGCTTTTCTTACCTCAAGCTTACCATCAAACATATGAACGGAGTGACGTTGCTGGTGGATGTGGACCAAGGACACGAAGTTTTTCTTCAGTCGTGGGAGATATAGATCATGATGCAGAGGAATGTCTAGAATACCACGTAGTTTAAGCCTGATTATGTCAATCCCTGATGGCCTAATTTTTTATTATTCTGTAAAGTATAATACTCCATCAACATTGTCAGTAAATTCTTCAAAATAATATTTTCTATGAATCATGTGGCAGGTTGCTCCTGAATAAAGCAACCAATCATTTTTCCAAGAAGCAAGTGAAGCATAATAAATCTTCATTTACTCTAATGTTACATTGTACGACAACATAGTGAACAAATTCAAGTGCTTTACCTTTGTCTGTATCATCAATTTTAACTTTTTGTTGCTTTCTTTACCACTCAATTTTGTCCCATGGTAGCTTGCATGTAGAGGCATCATGTGATCCATTTCTTTTGTAGTGTATGCAGTGCAAATCTGCCTTTTCTCCTTGAGAGTGTTTGCCCCCTTGCCTCTAAAATATCTTCCTCTTCCTCTTCGACCACTTCTTCTTCTGGAAGAATCTTTAGGAGGATTATTTTCTTTATGAGCAAGGAACATAGCCTCTTTAGAAGATTCAAGGGCTGTCTTCTTTCCAAAATCTTTCTCTCTTTGAGAAAACATTTTCACAAGAGAGTCAAAGGTGATATCTTTGTGATTTCCATTTTCTTGCAATGACTCAAGATAATTAGAGTAAGTAGGATAAAATGACTTGAGAGAAGCGATAAGAGGAATATCTAATTCAACTTACTGGATTTGATATCGTGCACTATAGACTTTACTAGAGATGCAAGAGCAAGGGGATCATTATTTCATTGTTCAAGATTGAAGAGTTTAATCATGAGTTGAACAACTTCAAATGCAGAATGTGAGTCATAAAGTTATTTTAGCTTTTGTAAGGCTTCAAAGGCAGTTGAAAGTGGAAAAATATGGCGGCTCACTCTTCATTTACAGACGTTGCAGTTAATGCATAAGATTTTCTTTTCTTGTTTTCCCAAATGACAAGCTCTATGTCTGAGGTAGGCTGTTTTGGTTCTTTGTCTCCATCTTCGACACACACTCCTTTCCACAACTCATTGAAAATGAGGGTGTGCTTTATCATTCAGGAGCACTTAGGATAGTTCTCCTTTCCAGTGAGAACTATTGCCACAATAGATATGATTGAATGCATACTGTAAAAAAATATTTCTGCAGGCAAAAATCTATGTATTGTAAAAATACTTTTGTTGATAGAAAAATACTTCTACCAATATATAGTAAAATTGTAGTTCTCGTGGTATTATTTTTTTTTAATTACAATTCAAAGAGGCATTGGTATGACAGTACTATATTGAAATATAGTACTATAATGAAAAACTTAGAGTATTCATATATTGAAACATAGTACTATTGTGCAGATGGTCTCAAGCATAGCCATTACACTAATGCATGAATAATGTAACTATGGACTTTCTAAACATTTTTTTCAATGCACAACATACCAATCAAAAACACCATATATGCCATGATATCCTCGCATCATATAACAATCAATGCACCCTCACGGTGTTCCCACACATTGACTCTTCAATTAAAGGTCGAGAAGCATTACACTGTGTTAAAGCATTACACAATTTTGACCAGTAAAGAACGAACAAAGCAGTCACCTCGATTAAATCCTCAATTAGACTATTCCTCTGGCCACTAGCACTAACCCCTTCCATTTTAAAATGTCAATGAAATATACTAGATACATCTTCAGCAAAACCGCACTGAAACTCAAAACACAGTCGATACATGTTCACCAAAACCACACTGAAACTCAAAAGAAAGACGATACATATCCAGTAAAACCACACTGAAACTCAAAAGACAGTCAATACATCTTCAAAAAAAACACACTAAGACAATGTTAGAAAGGAAAGCGGACTTCTGTGAACATTCTGCTATACAATAGCCCATTTTTAGATAGGCGAATGCATAGCGTAATGGAACGGAGGTCTCAGTTCAGTTAATGTAATGTTGGCAGTAGTTTAAAAGCATATCTTGTCTCTTGTAGATCGTCATGTACATTCTGTGTAGGCTCACGATGTATCATAGAAATAACTACACAAAGTGAGAGCCTCTATCGATCTCCCATGAACTCTACCAGAACCAGCAAGAGTCCACATCTCACCATGCAATCCACACCATTTGTGAATGTTGCTACCTCTGGATTTCCAAAATCAATTCTCCATCAAGAGAACCAGCAAACTATTCTCAAAGGAAAGAGAAGCATCGTGACACCTGGTGAAACCGGTGAGCCACTATGTAGGAACATAATATAAAATCTCAACTATTAATAAAAAAGGGAAGGACTACATGAGCATAAAACAACAATAAAAACTTGGAGGAGCAGCATATGGAGGGAGCAGTTTTCAGATGTTTATGAAATTCATCGATAGCATTTCAACACAGTAAAAGGAGCAGTGAGAATAATAGTGAATAGTAGGTGGAGTAGGCTCTGAAACCTACCATAGATTATATGAGAGCTGACTGCACATTAGAGCAACGGGTAGCTTATATATGGGAAACTGAATTCAGTTAGATGGGCAGGTGTGAGTTCAGCAAAATGGGTAGAACAATGCAGAAACTGACACCGAGATTTACAAAAAACCTAATTTTTGGAGCTTGTTCTTATACCATGTCAGACCAGGCAATAACTCCTTAAAGCAAAATTGATTTGTATGTTTATTCCTTCAGGTTGGTATTCATTATATACATGCGTGAAAGACTATTCACTTCATCTCCCGATGACTGTTCACATTACTTATTTATTTATTTACATCATGTTCACCCAATCCTGATGATTATGTGTCAACAATTACATCCATACTTTAAC
Source organism: Pinus taeda (assembly GCA_000404065.3). Classification (NCBI taxonomy): domain Eukaryota; kingdom Viridiplantae; phylum Streptophyta; class Pinopsida; order Pinales; family Pinaceae; genus Pinus; species Pinus taeda. Next base: position 13,444 of record APFE030139229.1, on the reverse strand, counting down.
TTACCTTTTACATGACCACCTTTACAATATCAGTGGTCTTTTTAATAAGAGGAAACAAATATTGTTATACATTTTGATTGTTTTGCAATGTTTCCCATGTATTGAAACATTAAGAGACTTGTATAAGGTTTCTAAACTCTTAAATCAGTTTGTGTTTGGTAATTTCAACCTTAATTGTAAATATTATGTCGTGTTTATTTCAAAATTGTTTCTATAAGGAATATCAAGTTGTTTAGTTATGATGATTTTGTTGAGAAAATAAATGGTAAAAAACTGATTAGTTGTTGTTCAGTTTAAAAAACAGTCCAAATATGTAACAAACTTTGTTGCCTCATATTAAAACTACCACATGCAACATTTGGATGTAAGAGTGGTAATGTATCATTAAACATTAAGTGATTTTTATAAGCTTTCTAAATTCTTAGTTCACTTTGTGTTTGATAATTTCAGCCGAAATTTGCAAAGATTATGTTGTTTTTATTTCAAAAGTGCTTCTATAAGGAATATCAAGTTGTTTAGTCATGACATGATTTTGCTAAAAGAAAAATAAAAATAAAATGATTATTTGTTGTTCAGTTTAAAAAATATTCCAATTATATAACACAATTTGTTGCCTCATATTAAAACTACCACACACAACATCTAGATGTAAGAGTGGTTATGTAACCCGTAAATTAAAGTATGGATGTAACACTTGTTTTTCTGTTTTTCTTTATTAGCATATGTTACGTCCAATCATTAAATGGATGTAACATATGCAAGAAAAGAGAAAGAGAGAGCAGCAAATGTCACATCCATACTTTAATTTACAACTGACATGACCACTCTTACAATGTGTGTGGCCTTTTTAACACACTTTGTTGCGTCATACTAAAACAACCACACACAACATCTAGGTGTATGAGTGGTTATGGAACCCATAAATTAGTATGGATGTAGCATTTATTTTTCTCTTTTCCCTTTTTAGAATATGTTACGTCCAATCATTAAATGGATGTAACATATGCGAAGGAAAGAAAGAGAGAGCAACAAATGTCACATCCATACTTTAATTTACAATTGGCATGACCACTCTTATAATGTGTGTGGCCCTTTTAATAGCATGAAACAAAGAGTGTTATATATTTTGATTGTTTTGCAGGGTTTCACATGTATTGAAACATTAAGGGTCTTGTATAAGTTTTCGAAATTCTTAGTTCAGTTTGTGTTTGGTAATTTCAAATGCAATTTGAAAATATTGTCATTTGTATTTCAAAAGTGTTTCTATAAGGAATATCAAGTTGTTTAACTATGAAATGGTTTTGTTACAAAAATAAATAATAAAAAACTCATTATCTATTGTAGTTCAGTTTTAAAAATAGTCCAAACATATAACACACTTTGTTGTCTCATTTTAGAACAACCACTTACAACATTTGAATGTAAGAGTGGTTATGTATCCCATAAATTAAAGTATCAATGTAACATTTATTCGTCTCTTTTTAGTTTTTAGCATATGTTATGCCCAATATTTAAATGGATGTAGCATATCCAAAAAAGGAAAGAGAGTTGAAAAATTGTTACATTCATACTTTGATTTATCTGTTACCTGACCACTCTTACATCCAGATGTGCGTGGTGGTTTTAATATAAGGACACAAAGATTCTTATAAATATATTTGGATTATTTTGCAAGGTTTCATATGTATTGAACCATTAAGCAACTTGCATTAGTTTCTAAATTCTTAAATGAGTTTGTGTTTGGTAATTTCCAATGCAATTTGCAAATATTATGTCGTTGTATTTCAAAAGTATTTCTATAAGGAATAACAAGTTGTTTAGTAATGACATGATTTTGTTTAAATAATAAATAATAAAAAACTAATTATCTGTTGTTCAGTTTAACAAACAGTCCAAATATATAAAAAAAATTGTTTCCTAATATTAAAATGACCACACACAACATCTAGATATAAGAGTCGTTATGTAAACCATAAATTAAAGTGCATGCAACATTTCTTCGTCCCTTTTTCTTTTTTAACATATGTTACATCCAATACTTTAATGGATGTAACATATGAAAAATAGAAAGAGAGAGGAACAAATATTACATCCATACTATAATTTACCTATTACATGACCACTCTTACATCTAGATGTGCATGGTGTTTTAATATCAGGAAATAAAGATTGTGATATATTTGGATTGTTTTGCAATGTTTGACATGTATTAAACCATTAGGCGACTTAAGTTTCTAAATTCTCACCTGAGTTTGTGTTTGGTAATTTCAACGAGAACTTAGATTATCTCATTTGTATTTCAAAAGTTTTTCTATAAAGAATGTCAAGTTGTTTAGTTATGACATGATTTTGTTAAAAAAAGAATAATAATGAAAATTTGATTGTTTGTTGCTCATTTTAAGAAACAGTTCAAATATATAAGAAACTTTGTTTCCTTATATTAAAATGACCACACACAACATCTAGACCATTTCTTCATCTCTTTTTCTTTTTTAGCACACACAACATCTGGATATAAGAGTGGTTATGTAAGCGATAAATTAAAGTACGGATGCAACATTTCTTCGTATGTTTTTATTTTTTACCATATGTTACATCCAATCCTTAAATGGATGTAACATATGCAAAAAAAGAAAGAGAGAGGGACATAGGTTACCTCCAATCTTTAAATGGATGTAACATATGCAAAAAAGGAAAGAGAGAGGAACAAATGTTACACATGTACTTTAATATACCTATTACATGGCCACTTTTACAATGTCGGTGGTCTTTTTCATAAGAGGAAACAAAATTTGTTATTTATTTTGAATTTTTTACAGTGTTTCCCATGTATTAAAGCATTAAGAGACTTGTATAAGGTTTCTAAATTCTTAGATCAGTTTGTGTTTTGTAATTTCAACCACAATTTGCAAATATTATGTCATGTGTATTTCAAAAGTGTTTCTATAAGGAATATCAAGTTGTTTAGTTATGACATGAGTTTGTTGAGAAAATAAATAATAAAAAATTAATTATTTAATGTTCATTTTAAAAAATTGTCCAAATATATAACACACTTTGTTACCTCATATTAAAATGACCACATACAACATCTGGATGTAAGAGTAGTAATGTAGCATTAAACATTAAGTGACTTATATAAGGTTTCTAAATTATTAGTTCAGTTTGTGTTTGATAATTTCAACCAAAATTTTCAAAGATCATGTTTTTTTTATCTCAAAAGTGCTTCTATAAGGAATATCAGGTTGTTTTTTCATGACATGGTTTTGTTAAAAAGATATGATAAAAAACTAATTATTTCTTGTTTAGTTTAACAAATAGTATAAATATATAACACACTTTGTTGCGTCACATTAAAATGACCACACATACCATCTAGATGTAAGAGTGGTTATTTAACCTGCAAATTAAAGTATGGATGTAACATTTTTTTTTTGTCTTTTTCTTTTTTAAGATATTTTATATCCAATCATTAAATGGATATAACATATGCATAAAAAAAAAGAGCAAAAAATGTCACATCCATACTTTAATTTACAACTAACATGACCACTTTTACAATGTGCATGGCCTTTCTAACACACTTTGTTGCCTCATATTAAAACAACCACAGAGAACATCTAAATGTAAGAGTGGTTATGTAACGAGTAAATTAAAGTATGGATGTAACATTTATTTTTCTCTTTTTCTTTTTTAGTGTATGTTACACCAAATCATTAAATTGATGTAACATATGCAAAAAAAGGAAAGATAGAACGACAAATGTCACATCAACACTTTAATTTGCAACTGACATGACCACTCTTACAATGTGTGGGGTTGTTTAACACCAGGAAACAAAGAGTGTTATATATTTTGATTGTTTTGCAGGGTTTCACATGCATTGAAACATTAAGGGACTTGTATAAGGTTTCTAAATTCTTAGTTCATTTTGTGTTTGATAATTTCAAATGCAATTTGGAAATATTGTTATTTGTATTTCGAAATCATTTCTATAAGGAATATCAAGCTGTTTAGTTATCACATGTTTTTGTTACAAAAAGAAATAATACAAAACTCATTATCCATTGTTGTTCAATTTAAAAAAATATCCAAATATATAACGCACTTTGTTGTCTCATATTAAAATGGCCACATACAACATTTGGATGTAAGAGTGGTTATGTATCCCATAAATTAAAGTATCAATGTAACATTTCTTCGTCTCTTTTTCTTTTTTTACCCTATGTTAGAACCAGTATTTAAATGGATGTAGCATATGGAAAAAAGGAAAGAGAGCTGAAAAAAAGTTACATCCATACTTTGATTTACCTGTTACTTGACCACTCTTACATCCAGATGTGTGTGGTCCTTTTAATATAAGGAAACTAAGTATAAATATATTTGGATTGTTTTGCAAGGTTTCACATGTATTGAAGCATTGAGTGACTTGCATCAGTTTCTAAATTCTTAAATGGGTTTCTGTTTGGTAATTTCAAACACAATTTGCAAAGATTATGTCGTTCTATTTCAAAAGTATTTCTATAAGGAATAACAAGTTGTTTAATTATGACATGATTTTGTTAAAAAATTAAATAATAAAAAATTGATTATCTGTTGTTCAGTTTAACAAACAGTCCAAATATATAAAAAAAATTGTGTTTCCTAATGTTAAAATGACCACACACAACATATGGTTATAAGATTGGTTATGTAACCCATAAATTAAAGTGCATGTAACATTTCTTCATCCATTTTTCTTTTTTAACATATGTTACATCCAATACTTTAATGGATGTAACATATGCAAAAAAAGAGCGAGAGACGAACAAATTTACATCCATACTATAATTTACTTTACATGGCCATTGTTACATCCAGATGTCCATGGTCTTTTAATATCAGGAAACAATGATTATTATATATTTGGATTGTTTTGCAAGCTTTCACACGTATTGAACCATTGAGCGACTAGGATAACTTTCTAAATTCTTAGTTGAGTTTGTGTTTGGTAATTTCAATAAGAACTTATAAACATTATCTCATTTGTATTTCAAAATTTTCTCTATAAAGAATATAAATTTGTTTATCTATGACATGATTATTAAAAAATAATAATAAAAAATTGATTGTTTGTTGTTCAATTTAAAAAATTGTACAAATATATAAGAAACTTTGTTGCCTCATATTAAAATGACCACACACATCATCTAGATCATTTCTTCGTGTCTTTTTCTTTTTTAGCATATGTTACGCCCAATCTTTAAATAGATGTAACAAATGCAGAAAAGGAAAGAGAGAGGGACAAATTTTACATACATACTTTAATTTACATGCTACATCACCATTCTTACATCACAACATCAGGATGCAAGGGTGCTTATGTAACCCATAAATTAAAGTAAGGATGTAACATTTCTTCGTCTCTTTTTCTTTTTTTAGCATATGTTACATCCAATCTTGAAGCGGATGTAACATATGCAAAAAATTAAAGAGAGAGGAACATATGTTACATAAATAATTTAATTTACATGTTACATGACCATTCTTACATCAATGTGCGTGGTCATTTTAATATCATGAAACTACAATTGTTATATATTTGGATTGTTTGGCAAGGTTTCACATGTATTGAACCATTAAGCAACTTGCATAAACTTCTAAATTCTTAGTTGAATTTACATTTTGTAATTTCAGCCGCATTTTGCAAAGATTATGTCATTTCTATTTCAAAAGTGCTTTTATAAGGAATATCAAGTTGTTTAGTTATAACATGAGTATGTTAAAAAAATAAATAATAAAAAGGTAATTACTTGTTGTTCACACTAAAAATTAGTCCAAATATATAACACACTTGGTTTCCTTATATTAAAATGACCACACATAACATTTCGATATAAGAGTGGTTAAGTAAGCCATAAATTAAAGTATGGATGTAACATTTCTTTGTATGTTTTTCTTTTCTACCATATGCTACATCCAACACTTAAATGGATGTAACATATGCAAAAAAATAAAGAAAGAGGAACAAATGTTAGATCCATACTTTAATTTACCTAATACATGACCAGTCTTACGTGCATAAGTTTCTAAATTGTTAGTTGAGTTTGTGTCTGCTAATTTCAACTGCATTCTAAAAATATTATGTCGTTTATATTTCAAAGGCGTTTCTATAAGGAATATCGAGTTGTTTAGTTATGAGATGATTTTGCTAGAAAAACGAATAATAAAAAAGTGATTATTTATTGTTCAGTTTTAAAAAAGAAAGACAAAATATATAATAGACTATTTTTCCTCATAATAGAAGAACCACACACAACATCAAGATGTAAGAGTAGTTATGCAACCCATAAATTAAATTATGGATGTAACATTTCTTCGTATCTTTTTCATTTTTAAAATATGTTACATCCAATCTTTAAATGAATTTTGGTAATTTCAACCGCAATTTGTAAATATTATGTCGTTTGTATTTCAAAAGTGTTTCTATAAGGAATATCAAGTGGTTTAGTTATGACATGATTTTCTTAAAAAAATAAATAATAAAAAAGTAATTATATGTTGTTCTGTTTAAAAAAGAGTCCAAATATATAACAAACTTTGTTGCCTCATATTAAAACAACCACACACAACATCCAAATGTAAGAGTAGTTATGTAACCCATAAATTAAAGTATGGTTTCAACATTTCTTCATCTCTTTTTCTTTTTAAAAAGGAGAGAGAGGAACAAATGTTACATCCATACGTTAATTGACTTGTTACATGACCACTCTTACGTCGAGATGTGTGTGGTCATTTTAATACTAGGAAACAAATATTCTTATATATTTTGATTGTTTTGCAGGATTTCACCTGTATTAAACCATCGAGTTGCTTGCATAAGTTTCTAAATTCTTAGTTGAGTTTGTGTTTGGTAATTTCAACCACAATTTGCAAAGATTATGTATTTTGTCTTTCAAAAGTGTTTCTATAAGCAATATAAAGTTGTTTAGTTATGACATTATTTTGTTAAAAAAATAAATAATAAAATATTGGTTATTTGTTGTTCATTTTTAAAACAAAGCCCAAATATATATTTAACTATGTATAAAGTTTAACGATATTTATATTGTTAGATTGTTTGATAATATCCATGTTTAACAAATTTAAACTTAGTTATCCCATAAGTGTATGTATGGGTGAGCTTACAAGCATTTTAATTAGTATATAAAATACACTAAATGTGTTTCAATTTACCTATTTAATTCCATTTTATTTCATTAGTTGGAGTTGGAGATTTAATTTTTACTCTCATATTGAAAGGGATTCCACTTCATAAATAGCAGTGTGCATATTGAATGAGAATCCTCATCATAAAATTAATTTTTATGTGAATTGGTTGAATGTTAATCACTTCTCGAGTTGAGAGATTTAATCCAACTAAAATAGCTCCTAATTTGGTGTTTAGTTTAGAGTTTCTTTCAACCAATTGATTGTATGGTTAAGATAGTATTTATATCTTAAATTAGTAATTGATGTCTTTGTATGTGTGTTTAATGTAATATAAAACAAATTTTTGATGTGTAATTAGTTTCTTAAATTGGTATTAGAGCAAGTGGCTCTATGTAAACTCCCTTATGGGACTGCCCAACTATCTACAAGAAATATGTGAGAGTTATCTCTTGTATTATTATATTAGAGATGTACATTAAATTGACATATGTGTGTTTTAGTGAGTTTAATTGTATACATCTATGAGTTGTGGATACATTGAGCTACTTCAGAAAGTACATTATGTGAGGATTTTGATATCAATTTGTGGAAAATATCTTATGGAGGAAAGACTTCCAAACATTAGGAATGGAAAATCAATTATAATTTTTGCATTAGAACTCTATGTTAGTATGATATTTTATTCCTACACACCCTCGGAAGGGGCCAATTTCTTCTTCCGTGTTAACCTTTGTGACCTATGCATGGAGGAAATGAAATGGGCAGAGTAGCAGAGGGTCCAATTCATCACATTCTGTTGGCAAGGAAGTGTAAAACATATGTCCAGCTGGTTGTTCCTACAAATTTTTTTGTAATGTGATATGTGTCGAGCTGAAAAGTAGATCGTGATTTGAGTTCTAAGATTTTATATATTCATTAAATGACGTGGAATGACATTGTCAATGTGAATGGGAATATAGGTTTAATCCCATTCATTTTCATAAGTATATATGCCTTATTGATAAGGTTTTCTTAAGTTCATGCTCATGAGGACATAAGTTAGGGATGTTGTTTCTCTTTAAAATAGAATTAAAAAGAATATTGTACAAAAGAACATTTATGAAGTTCTTCTATTTTTCATAAAGAATGCATGTGAACTTTGCTTGAGAAAAGATAATGACACAACATTATTTTATTAAAAAAAATCACATGGAATTATGTGTGATAAGTTAGACTATTAATTTATTTGAATTTATTAACATGTGAGACTCTACTAGACTCTTAAAGAGGAATATGTTTTTATTTTATTAGATTTTCTTGATGATAAATATGCACAAAAGTAGCTATTATGTTTGACATTTCTTGACAAGAAATAAGTTATTTGTAAGAAAAAATAGAATTACTATACCTGAATGTCTAGGAAATAAATAAGTTATGATCATGCACAAAATAGAAATATTATGTTATTTTCTTGAATGAAAAATATAAATATTATGTGTGATCTCTTCGATGGAGATATGATTTTATTCATCCATGAAAAATTCAACTATGATGTTGGATTCTTTGAAAATAAGTATCAATAGAAGGAATATAATTATTGTGTTAGACCTTTTGGTTAGAAAAAAGAATTGGTGTGTAGAAAAGAATAATTATTATGTTAGAACTTGGAAAGGAAAACAAGTAATTTCATGTAATAAATGCATTAGATTTCATTTATAAATATATATATATATATATTTGCACGCAAGAAATAATAATTATGTAAAACCCCTCTCATATTAGGATGATTTTCAAAGAAGTACTTTACCTTTCTTTAATACACTCAAACTAGTATAAATATTTGATTTAATGATGTCTTGTCAATATGAAATTAATTATAAAGTTTTCGGAAAAGATGTCAGCCATGAGTCATGATGATAGAATTAAAATAAAAGGTCTCATACATGGAAATAGTTAGAAAAGAAACATTTGTGTGATGGAGGTTACCTGCCCAAATTATCCCTCTCAGGAAAGAAATTTCTTGGAAAAAAAAGGAAATCCAAAAGGGTAAGAAGAAGGTGAGGAGAGGGAGAGGAGGACTAAAGGAAAACCTATACAAAACACTTTAAAGGTTTCTGGTATTGCACCAAGCTCTGAATCCTTGAGTTGGTTGGTGAGTGGGACTCACTAAGAAACCTATGACTGAAGTTGGTTGAGACCAGGTGGTCTAGGGAATTAGAAGAAGCAAAGTAAAATTGTTTTTGAGTATGAAATAGGCTTGAGGGGAGTATGAGGAGGGATTTTGGGTCTTGTAGGTTGGAAGGAACATTTGATTCCTGTGATTTTGAAGTTGGCCACTCGGTAAAGTACAGATAAGTATATATTAATGCTAGATATTTGTTAATCAGTAAGGAATTAAATATAAGTATTCTAGAAATCAAGGGTTTACTTTCTCTGCATATTTACAAGTAAGGATTTCTTCTATGGATACACATACTTTGACTAAAGTAAGCGTAAACAAAAAGAGTTGCATTACGTATATCTATATATATTTAAAAGACAACACCTCGAAGTATTTAATAGTTCATGTGAACCATTTTCTTCGGCATTGAATATTTATTAAAACAAAACTAATAACAAAGTATGTAGATATATTTGTTTTGTGAATATATCGGATTCATCAAAATGAACACAACAAAGCATCCATGTATTTTGATATAACTAGTTAGTCATCTACAGGTAGGTACTCGGGTTCTGATAAAAGAGTAAACATAAAGAGGATACAACTATAAATTTATTTTCCTTATTTCCATGATATAAATTTTTATGGTTTCGAAGAAACAAATAAACCGAAAGTAATTATGTGGAATGTGGGAAGCATGAGTTAGTTCCCTTGGCTAGCTAATGAATGGCACCCTAAGAACATTCTCGGGTTCTTTCTTAAGAATCCTAAGTTGAAAAACAAGAATTGAAGAGATTTTAAGAGAAATTTCTTCTTTGCCAAATATAACAAAATAACCAAGAACAACCGAGTGAAACCTCTCTTAATACAACTAATAGTAGTAAAAGCATCAAAATTAAGCTTTCCATGAGAATTATCATCACAACTCAAAAGAAGCCATACACTATGTGTAACAATGATCATATTATTGTTTGTATTGAAAAAAAATCCAAAACCCGGATGCAGTTCTAACAAAAAGATCATTTAAGAGTTCTTTGAGGTATGAGCCAAACATAATGTCCATCAAACAACAAATAAAAAAACCTGAGTTTTCCATGAATAAGCCAAGGATAAGGGTTGAAACCATCTATGCTCTAGTAAATACAAGCAGTGGGTATCTAAACCTTAAAATAAATAAATTTACTCGGACTCTTTTATTTACTTAGACTCTTTTTGTAGCTAAATAAATAAACCTTCATTTTGGAGTGAACATCTCTAGGAAGTCAATCTTGAGGAGAATTCATCAATTTGCAACAAGAATTTCTCATCAAGCCTGAGTGTCCATAGTGACACCTTTTGGAGCTTAAAAATTTTAATAGGAACCACACTTAGAAGCCAAAGAAGGTACAGTAGAAGAAATCTCGACATGATGGCTCCTTCAAATAATTGAGCTACATGTCAGTTCCCCTAGAAGAAAAGAAAAGGAATGGTTTATTAGAGGTCGTAGAAAGACTATGATAATTTCTCAAGGAAATAACCCTGCACTAATCTACCTTGATATAAGTTAAAGAATCTATTATAGGTCACTTTGTTGATGCCTTACATGAAGCGGAAAGTGAGGAAGCTAAGTACCATGAGCTTGAGGTTTTTATAGCAGTCGTGGAGTCCTAGTTTGTGTTACCCTGCACACAAAAAACTATGTGAGATTCACCTTAATTTATATAAGCAACTAGAACTCAAGTAAATGTAGATTTAATTAAAAACATGAAAAATAGTTTTGTACTGTGGTATTTGTGCAACAAAAATATGTATTTGTGACCCACCCAACATGTAGTAGAGACCAAGGGATAGCAGAGGTAGAATCTAATCTAGAAAGAAGAGGAAAATTTACAATCCTTCTTGTGTTGCAGAGCGGAGTGAACTGTGAACTAGCAAAATGGGATTTTGAGCTACGTGGGAATAAACCGGAAACCCCAAACCTCCACTCCCATTGATTGGAGGGTAATTCCATGGAGGATTACCACCGTCGATGCACTGCTTATCCCATAGAGGAGGGCACCCAAAGTGGCCAATGCATAGGTGAGCCTAGAACCTTCATAGGGCATGGGTTATAGGAACTCGAGGGATGGTTGGTTGCGTGTTAATAACCATGGTCAATATCATACAATAAAAGTAAATTTTAAAGAAAAATAATGATGAACCATAGTTTAAACCATTAAAAAAATTATGAGGATATGTTACAGGTGCTACTAGAGTTGAGTCATTTACACTGGTGGTCTAACTTGGTGAGGTAACTATTGGTAATTGGTGTTCTTCATAGATGGAGAGAGATAGAAAATGATGTGATTTGGAGGTAGAACAACCTTCACATCACTAAGAGAACCCATTGCTAGACTTTAGTTGGACACCATGTGAAGGAACCAATCCAGAATTATGGATTTAGCTGTAAAATGTAAATCACAATAAAAAGAAAACTTTAATGGAAAAAATGCAATAAGTTAAAGATGAAATGGCAACTCTGTAGACTTAAAATGAACGCCTAATACAAGAGTAAGAGCGTATTATGAGAGGTTTGATAGATAGACACAATCACCAAATTACTAAACCCATTTTTGAGAATGGTGATCGGGTAGAGTCTCATAGTAGAAAATAAGATAATATGTCAGAAGGAAGTCAAAATAGGGAATCAAAAGGAAATCAAAATACTCAAGATAGGGAGGCTGGAGATAGCTATGAAATTGATAGGTATAAAAGGGTGAAGAAATGAAAAGTTGAATTTCACAACTAATTTAAGAAAATAAAACCCCCAAGTCATGATGGAGAAATTGAAGAGGGAGTAGAGTCATGGCTCCTGAACATGACTAATTATTTTCAAATTTGCGAGTACTATGAAAATCTAAAAGATTGATTAGCCAATTACTAGTTGCAATGGAGAAGAGGGATAATACTCACTCATAGGGAATAACATAAGTGTCTTTCATTAACACTCCTAACCTCTCTAAATAAGCATCTGTACACAGTACTTAGTCTTTATTGGGATCAAAATTTTTAATTATGGGACCAACAATGAGCAAATATTTTAGTCAATCAAAACTCTCTTGAGTACATATAAAGTTAACTTCCTTCTTTTCTTGGAATTTTATTGGATAAGCCAACTTATAAAAAACATTTACTAACCTATCATAATAACATGTGTTTTCCATAAATGATGGAGTATTTTCCAAGTCCCTAGTAACTAACCAATCAAGGACTTATTTGACCTTTTCAAGGTCTATTGCAATTCTTTCTTTAGATATTACATGACCCACAAACTAAATCTAATTTTGATAAAACTCACTTTTACTATATTTTACTTACAAATGATGCACTCTAGGTGTATTTAGCACTATTCTTAATAATTGTTGATGTTGCGAGTGTTTTTAAATAAATTATAATATCATCAACTAAGATCTTTACAAATTGATCTAAGTACTTTGTTGAAAATACTATTCATTAAAGAAATAATTGTGGTTGGGGCATGTTGATGATGGAACTTTTTAGACTTTACCTTCAAAGCATAGAATCTCATTGGGTGAGTGAGATAATGGGATAATGCTCATTGTTTTATGTCTTGTTTCTAGTGGTTGTTTTACTATTTAAAAAATTATTTATAGCGAATAAAAATAAACTAGAATTTAATGAATTAAAGGACATAATAGAAATGCAATATTTAATTTTTTTTGCAATAAGAAAAATAAAACATGTACATATGTACATTATATCATATAAAAACATCACTAAAAATATGACATTGAAGGAAAGCAAATTTTGGACAGTAGTAAAAAAAAATATTGTTTTGTAAGTCATAGGGTTACACAAAGAAAATGTGTTGGAAATAATACTGAGAGGGGGGGTGAATCAGTATTATCACATTAATAAAACTTTTTTCATTTCCATAATTAGATTCATATATGCTACTTCCACAACTTCTTATGATTAAGTTAATTGATCTTCAATGAGTGCATTAGAACATTGTCAATCATATTATCAGTTAATAGATGCAGTGACATAAAATAGATCATCACACATAAGGCACACACATGAACACCATGATATAAGGTGGAAACTCAATGCGGGAGAAAACCACCTGCTGCA
>APFE030139228.1:0-23219 GCA_000404065.3 Pinus taeda | reverse complement strand
TTACAAAACAGTCATCTACAGCAGTTTCGTAGCGCGCCACGAAACTGCTGTTTTTTATCAAAACAGAACATATGAATCTTTAAGCACTGTTGACTTAATTTCATGATTTCTTCAGCTACCTTGTACAGGTTCTAGGGATCTAAAAAGGTTCAAAATGATGGAAACCAAAATTAATCAAAACTTGAAAAGCAAATTTCCCCTTAGATCAATGAGCTAGTTTACCTAGCTTCTTCTTCAGACTACTAACTTCCTTCTTCAAAGCCTTGTTTTCTGCTCTTAGGCTTGTGTTCAGCTATTTCATGGTCTTTGCTTGCTTAAGAGCTGGCACTGTCCACAAATATGCATCAGACACTGATTCAGTTTGGCCCATTATACTTGTACTGCCTTTTAGCACAACCTTTCTATAATTAACATATCTCACTGCCCTTTCTTTAGAAACATTTTTAATCTGAGCCACTTCTTCGAAAGTTAAGCAATATGTTCCCAGCTCTTTAATACTCCAAAATTGATGAGTATCACCATATTTCTATATATGCTGGAAGCCTTGTTGATTGAACAGGTGTATAAGCCCAAATCCTCGTATGCATCTTCAGTCAAACCCTAACCACCGGTAATAAAGTACCTTTATTAAAGCTATAGCTTAAGACAAAATATTTTACCTTTATGGAGAATGCACACTTGTCATCCTTTGAATAGCTAGGATAGCCTTAAGTGATATCCCTTATGTTTCTTAGGCGTTTCCTTCAAAAATCTGCTGACGTCACCATTAAACTGCTCATTTTCTTCATAAAACAGCACCTACAGCAGTTTCGTAGCGCAACTTTGGTCCTTTGTTTCTCCCAGCTCATGATGTATTTGAAGAAACGGAAAGAGGTTTTTGTAGTGCAGCATGTTAGGAATAAAAACCTCTTTCAGTTTGCAAAATTTCGTTCTCAGCTACTCAGGAAAGCTTCTGCAAGTTAACTAGTAAGAACAGTTTTTCTGCTAAAACAGGCTGCTTCAGGGGTTTCGTAGCGCAAGGTTTGTTATGTGTATATGTCTTCATTTCTTGAATTTTCCTTTTGATTAGGGCTCAAACCTCCTCAAATGATCTTATTACACCTCTGAAGAAACATCCCTTTCAAAATAAATCCCTTTTGCTTTCAAGGTAGATCCTTAAAAAACAAAACTGTCACCTTCAGCAGTTTCGTAGCGCGCTACGAAACTGCTATGTGAGTCAAAAACACATAGTTCTCTTTTTCTAAAATTGTCTCTCTTGGGATTTCAGTGACTACAGATATAACCTCTAGATATATTGGTAATTCAAGCACTCCAACCTTTGAATTAAATCCTGTGAAATTTGAAGCAAATTCTTTGGTGACTTGCATGTGACCTCCTTGAAGTTTTTTCACAAAATCTCCAACAACCAACCTATTTGAAAGCTTGTCCAATATAATACACCTGCCTGACCTATGATCCTTCTCTTCTATAAACAAATCCATGGAATTCCTGCAAGATGAAAATTGAAAGAGCTTGCACCATCTTAATCTTGATCATTGCCTTGCTTGAAATGAAAAAAGAAGCTACTTCACTTGGACTTCAAAGAATTCTGATTAAGTGCTTGTCAATTTGCTTCTCATAGATGAACCAAAACATAATCATAACTGAAAATACTTGGCTCCTTTTTTGAAATTTGAAAAATGACTTGACCAAGACTGACTTACAACTTTGAAACCATACAAGTTGTCCAAATTGTTTTTTTTTTTTAAATTTTGTCAGTGATAACAGTGGCTCCACTTGGGATAGTGTGCCCTTGTGGTACACTAAGAACATGTAGATCCAGTGCCTTATCCATTTGTGACAAACAGAAATTTGCTTGACAAGCATGACTGTAGGAGAAAGAAAGCTACATCTACTGAAAAATGCTCAGTTGACCTTGTGCTTATTTGTATTTACCTACCTACCTACCCTAACAATTTCAACTCCTTTCTGCTCAATCAATATGAAATTTACAATGTAGCCAATCCTCTGTTTTATCTGATATCTGATTTCTTTGACTGCATCGGAATTCAGAGCCAATATAATGGTGTGATGACCGCTGCCACTGAAATTGTCTCTGATCTTTAAAAGTAAACTGAAGCACTGGAGAGTAAAACTCTTCCATGTAATCAGCTATAGGATCCCAGAATACATGATCAACTTGATGATTCATGTAACTTTCTGGCTTGAAATAAGAATGGTAGCATCTGGGTCCTTCATAACTCCATTGGAATCACCATGAATCTATGAATTTCGAATTCTTCAACAATGGAGTCGCCAAGGTAGATTTGCAGCCTCAAAAATTCCTCTGAGATCCTGCTACCTTCAGAAGTTCAGCTCTTTGATTTCGGGAATGAATAATCTTCAGACTCCTGGCAGACGCACCAAAATGTTATCATAAAATCAGTACTGATGGCTGCTAATCAGTAAGACCTTATGTAACTGTTTCAGACCAGACTTTTAGCTAGGGATTAGCCTCACTAACCTGAGAGGGCTCTCTCAAAACAAACTACTGATTTATCCTTAGACACAAAGAGGGCTAACTCTTGAAATGAAACTTAATAAACATACTGGTTGGACAGACAGCATAACATTTCTTCCATTGGGCTCATGCAGTCAAACATCTTTTCAATATACTATCAACTACTCATTCATAAAAGCCAAGGCATGTAATGTTTAAACATTCAAGACATTTCTCAAATAACCATCAACTCGTAAGTACACACAGGAAGTCTGAGCACTAGGTGAATTCTGAGTGATTGTGTACTTAAAGAGCTGTAAAACATAAAGGACAAGAAACTCAACTTATAAGTATACACAGGAAGTCTGAGCACTAGGTGAATTCAGAGTGATTACATACTTATAAATCTGTAAAACTTACATTTGGTAAGACAAAACCACAAACATCTTGAGCATTTTAACAAAGTATGAATCTTGGGAAGAATAAAACAGTCTTTCTATTACTATAAAAGAAACTTTATACACAGGCCAATATAACTCTGTTTTTGCATAAATATCCAACCTCACTTACATCAGAGTTTCTCCTATATATAGGAAAACAAAACTCAAACTACTTGAGACTCCTCCTCCAGCATGAGGGGAGCTCGATGGCCTGGCATTAACTAACCCTATCTATTCTTCAACAAACTTATTAAATACATCAGGTATTGTGCAGTAAATACATAGAGTCCTAATCATATTGAAACTCTAATTCTATCTCCTCGTGTGCATGATGCCTTTCTTGAGCTTTGACACCTGTATCCTTTCTGTAGTGGCCGAGATATATTGGAGAGGCATTCACTGAACAAGCTACTTTGGATACTAGCTGTGCAGATGACTCATTAGTTGGTGAAGATGTGTGCCCTGTTTTCGCGGTCCCTGCCTTCCATCAGTCTTCATTTCCAAAAGAACATGCTTCGAACTATTTAGAACCTTTAATAACCACGCATAACACCATATGCCTTATGATCTGGATGCTTTGTGAACTGAACAGGTGTCCAACCCAAAATTCCAGTAACCCTACCAGAACCCTAATAATTTGGTCATAAAGTAGCTTTAGGAAGACTTTAGCAAAAAACAAAATATTTCACCTTTTACTCCAACACTTACACCTGTCACTCTTTGAATGCTTAGATAGCATTGTATGGTCTCTTTCCTGCCCTCGAGGCATTCCTTTCAAAATTTGCTGACCTCAACATCAACTTCATTGTTTTCTTACAAAACAGTCATCTACAGCAGTTTCGTAGCGCGCTACGAAACTGCTGTTCTTTTCAAAAATACAATCTTCAATAAATTTATCAATGTCCTTTGTGACTGCAACAGCTTCGCTTTTGGCTTCAAAACTCCTAATTTATCTTCCTTTTATATGCCGTGCTTACATGCCTCAAAAACCAATGAACCTAAGAAAATAAAACAAAATCTTGCGGTAGCACCTGACTTTTAAAATTTGCAATTTTATTTGGCAGCTAACTTACTTAGCTGAGCTTTTAGTTTTGCAACCTCTTTTCCATGGCTGCAATTTCTGCTACAGCTTTCTCCATATTAGCCATTTCTTTCTCGGCTGCCTCCCATTGTTCCTTTGAAGATGTAGTTTTGGTTTCTTTGGCAATGGGGACTTTTTTATCCATATTTTTCTTCTTGATTTCTTTTTCTTTTTCTATTTTGGGTAGCTGCTTCTCCATTTCTTTTGCTTGTCTTCTTGTGTATGGTTTTATTTTCATTTCCTCTGCCTTCTCTGCTTTAGGCAGTTGTTTAATTTCTTTTGTTGCAGGTACCTTCATAGCTACCTCTTCCTTGTGCAATTGCTCAACTACTTTGATTTGCCTCCTGGTGACTGGCCTTCGTGGTGTGAACATAAATTCATTACCAGTTTCCTCAAGCCTTAGCCTTTTTGAGGCCTTTGATTTTTTGGTGCTATCAGGTGATGACTGAGTTAGGTCAATAGGCATTGACTCAACCTGCACTGATTTAGCTTGCTCAAAATCAATTGCCTCAAGCAAATCATTTAGACTAGCTTTTGATATAGGGCTTGCTTCCACAACTATTGATTTGCCTTTTTCTCTACTTAACTAACTTGTGGTTTTGACTCTTGACACCTGTTCAATTCCACTTGACCCTGGTGCATCTTTCTGGTGCTTGATTTTCTCCTTTGGTGAAGATTGCTGTGTCTCTTTGATGATTAATGGTTTTATCGATTCCTTCAATTGGGTTCTGGTTTTCTTCTTGCCCTTTATTTCCCTTTTTAGTTCAGCAAGAGTAGGTTCTTCAGTTGACCTTTCTCTTTCTCTAACAGGCAGTGGGGTGAGGCCTGTCTTACTCTGAAAACTAGCTATAAAAATGAAAGAGTCCCAATCTCGACCAATCTTCTGCAAGTTATCTTGTTATACCTCCGTTCACAGGTTAAATATTTCTGAATGCATGTTAGGAGGAGTGCATAGTGTTCTTTTACATAGTGCCTTGGCACGGCCTTTGTGAGATCTTCATTAACATAAGGTTCCTTCAGGAACTCCTTGCATGGGTTCATATCGAATTTGAAATTTTTGAACCACTCCTGCCTTCCTCTAGGGATTTCAGTCACCCTAGCAATCACCTCTGAAGATACAGGGAAGTCTAGCATAGCTACTTTAGAACTTAAACCAGTAAAATTTAAGGCAAATGCTTTGGTTACCTCAGCATGCCCCCCTTGTAGCTTTTCACAAAAAGACCAGCAACCAACGCCCTGAAAGGCTTGTCTCACACCTTCATCCCTCAATGCGAGATCCAATCCCACAGGTTCAGTTCTCTGACACCTTCCAGACCGATGCCCCTTCTTCTCCATTTTGCTTTGAACTCCTTTGCGCATAGAAACACTACCAGCTTCAATCTTCAAATGCAAACTCAAACTTTGAATGCCGGCTCGCTTGCAATCAGGTTCCTTATAGAGAATGAATTCAGGCTCCTCTGCACTTAACAATCTTATCATGCAAACGGACCAATTCATAAAACATTAACAAACATCATACCATTATCCGGCATTACAGACCATTTGAATGATTTTGGGTCCGCGGTTATGAACCTATTGGGGGAATGATGGCTTACACTTGCTTGAAAGGACACCATTTTGACAATTAAACGGACTGACATACTAACTCATCCCTCAGACATGACATTCTAAGAATTAGAGCTGTTTTAATCCCCGAATCCGCGATTTCGTAGTGCAGACAGATATGAGTTGACAACATGCGCTACGAAATGGCTGGTTGATGACATGAGGTGACAGGACTAAGACATCATTGCGCTGCAAAATCAGCCAATAAAAATTTCGCTGCGAAAACGTGAAAAGACCCAGTGACGTATACAAGACAAGATATATCTTATATAATCATGATGGGGGATAGCTAACGGTTTTTGCAAATGCTTCATATGAATAACTTTATAAAACTCGATCCCTAAGTAACACACATAGGGTAATAACCATTAGACACCTATTTTTGGACAACAAAGAACAAAAATTTATGGACAACTTTATGTACATAACACTGCAGTTCTAGGTGATAACAGATGTAATCTGTTGTTTTGGTAATAAGAATGAGTTTTGTTTTGAGCCAACACTGAGTTAATTCAGAGGGCTGAAGCTCTTGGGTTAGGGCCCAACCCTAGTAGCCAAGGCTCCTCTTTATTGTACATGTATGCTTAGTGTAGATTCATAGCTTAGTTGTTAGTTTGCTTATTAGATGCATTTCCATTACAAGTAGTGTAGATCAGATTGGTTGTGTGATAGTTTGCTTCCATTTGTGCCTTCTTTCAAGTAGCAGGTTAGCAAGGAGAAAAAGGATCACCACAAGGCTTTCAGAAGGTGTCTCGGCCTCACTTCCTCCCTTTGGGACCATGATTTGAGGAAGAGATCCTTCAACAACCCCAAAAACACAGATTTCTAGTTCTTTTATGAGCTTTGGAGTTTGTTGTCTTGAATTTAGTAGTTGTTTAATGTTGCAAGGCAGATTTGATTTCCATCTTTTTCCATCTCCATTTCTGAAATAAGATCTCCCTCATGATATCATTCCCTTCAGCAACTTTCTTCGTGCATAATATAGGCAGTTGATTCATGCTTTTCTAGTTTATGAAAAATGTATCTTGTTGTATAATTATTTTTGGAAGACACAAATGTTTTATGCAGAGAAGGTACTTCAGGAGGAGACCAAGACTTTATAACCAGCAGCCACCTTCCACTTCATCCACCTTAGCCATCCCTTGTATTACCATCACCCTCGCTAGTTTTTCCTCATTTTTCATTGAAATTCTCCTAAACACATTGAGCGAATGTAGCCATCTCTTATCTTAGATATTGATTTCTGAGTGCTCCTAGAATTTCTAACACTCCATTCCACCCATCACACACCTTTCCTAAGCTTCCAAACACCTCCAAAACCTCACAATTAACTCTCGAATGTATCTTGTAGGTTTCCTATAATTCCTACAGGATCATCCTGTAGGTTTCTAGTACATCCTGTTGGTTTTCCTGAAATGGCATGTTTTGAGGCCGAATTGATGGGAAACCTCTAGGAAGTCACAAAAATCCTCCTAGGACCCCTCCACACCATCCACCCACTTCATAAACCTTCTAGCCATCCTCAAACACCTTCCATCCACCTGTCACATCCATAAGAACAAGTAGTCTGCATACTTGATTTTGCCTAAAAAACCAAAAAAGTGAAAATAGATTTAGTTTAGTTTCTTTTCTTGCACATTAGTATGGGTTGATTATTTTTACTTCTGCAACTTAGATAGTATCATTTGTTCATTGTTGATTTAAAAATTCTGCTTAGCATAGCTTCTTAAATGGTTAATTAGGGTACGGTGTGGTTTAGCATTACATGTTGTTTTTTTTTTCCATTACTGTAGTAGAGTAACTCTCTTAGTATAAATTTTCCCTTCTTCCATCATAGAATCAAGCTTCTTCTTACTCCATAGAAGTCTGGCTTGGAACCCCAGTGGTCTCTCGCTAGCTGAACATTGACAACAGGCAGAACCATCACTTTTACTTGTGCATATAGCACTATCACCTCCAAGTTTGTGTGAACCGCGGGTTGATAAGTAAAGCTGGTAGCCTAGGAGTTGCAGCATCCTTGATGCAATACTAGTGCTCATCACTTTTTGTTTCCGTTTCCAGCGAGGTGTCTGTGTTATGAAACCAACTCAAGAAAAGATAGAAAAGATGGATCAACGCCTTAGAATTCAGCCTCTTCGAGGGGGAAACCTCCTTTACATTACATAAATGAACAATTCTTGGATGACACAAATGAAAATACCTCCTTTCTATATATAGGAGTCTAAGGGGTCATAACATAATCAAAGCCGACATAACAATAATAATGTAAGGGCACAATAATAACAATAGTGGGATTCTATGGGGCTTAATAGTAAGAATATGGGAACTACATGGGTACATCAATATAATAAGTGGGTTGTACTAATAACAATAAGGGGTTACACTAGTAGTATAGGGGCCTAACATAGATGTCATAATCAAGCTCATCCTTATTGCATCTCAGGGGAGGCTATATTTTCTGCACAATCAATCTAGATTAGTACTATATAACTTCACAACACATCAACTCAAACATAAATAAGGTCATGATATCCATAACGGTAACTAGCTAACATGTTCACATCATAATCTCATAAACAGTTGTCATTAATACATAAGAATCACATATGCACAATGAGTGTACATTAGAATGATACATATAACATCAAGATCTTAAATGCAACAACCCTAATGATCAAGTTAACTAACATATAACACCCATAACAATACATACAACAACAATTTAATATCCTACATGACTATCAAATGCAAGTGCATATGACCACACTTAACTAGCATCTACCATGCATGTAACCATAACAACAATAGAATGAAAAGTATATAAGTAGCCCTAATTCTTATAACAACCATAAACCTACATACCCACCGTAGAAACCTATATGATGATATCATCTTACCCCGAAGTCTAGTGCTATAATATTGCTCTAGTGATCTACATATACTACTCTATTTCATTCAACACATCAGCATCATAACAAACAACAACATCATGATGACACAAACTACATACAATGACCTCACAATGCATGTTTGACCTACTATACATGCATAACTATAACCATGAAAATGCATGCACAACAAGTGCATATACATCTGACATGCATTCATGACAAACACATCCAAACAACAACATCACTAACTTCTACATGGAAACACAATGACAATAATGACCCTCACCATGCATACACACCAAACACATAGACTACAAGCATAAAGAGAACATATTTAATCGACATGAGTGCATGAACAACACACACCACCCATCTAGTACAAGTGTTAAACCATGCTCTGGTACCACTCTGTGGTATTAGATATCACACAAGAGATGAGAAACTAGACACAACCCTCAGAGAGTGAAACATTGCTATAATACCACTCTGTAACACCCTCTTCCCACATTTATGCAAGATAATCGGTCCACCAAGGTAAACATGTGACAAAGATTTACTATGATATAATTCAACTCCCTAAGTGATGTTAAATAAGTTGAACCATCTAACAAACACTTTACAGACCTCCTTATGTGCTACAGGACCCCCAAGAGCTAATTCACCACTCCAGGTGCCAAGCCCCTAAATTAACTTGGCCTTTTAATGAATTGGACCCCCCGTTTCTCCCATAACAAGGCATGTATGCGACTAGAACCCTATAGTTGCTCCCAAAATTAGGAATAAGGTAGAGATTGCGGTCTTTTTCAACTAGTTTTGTGCTAGAGACTGTGAGATTTAAGCCACTTTTTTAGGTTTAGTCTCCCGCTCACATGAAACCTGTGACCTTTCACCTTCCTTTTCGCCTAATTTCCATTATTTTCATAAATAAATGCCACTTAATGCCACTTTCTCTTTCCAAAGCCTTTGACATTGCCTTTGCCAATTTCATTAGCCATAATAAACCAAAATGACACCCACTATGATGTTTTTCCCAACATTCAACTTGGAATAAGTGTACCATAACCTTGGTCTTATAATTTTTTTACATGAGTTTTTAGCCAGGGTTGTTACAATCACTAGACAATGCTACTTGTGCACAAGAATATATGTGCAAAAGTCACCAAGAGTTAGAACATGACTGATCAAATCGATAGGTGATAACAATAAGAAGTAAATAAAATTTAAGTCCCATATGAGTGGAAATAATGTAATGTGCACAATATTTAAATCAAGAACTATTCTTTACTTGTCAAGTAATAAGCTACCTATGGGAGTAGCATTGGGAGCTAGGTTTCATGCCCCAGGGTTGATCAATTTGTAGGACACTTAAACCTAGCCCACAATCCAGCTTTGACCAAAACTTTGACTGACCTGTTTTCCCTCATACAAGCTTGGATTGATGAACCGTTCACACCATTGTGATCAGGATGAGAAGATACACACTTTGGTCTTGGTTTGAAAGCATTCTGATCACTTTGATTTTCGAGCTTGCATAAGCCCTCTTTGTCCTGTGTGTGTCCCTAGAGGCACCTGGATCAATCCTCCCCACTGAGGAGCTTTTGGTCATCCAAAAGCATGAAAAATAATCTACAACTTCTTAGTACCTTGTCTACATCACAAGCGTCCTTGAAAAGGTCTCGCTTCCATCTCCTTCACCTTTTTTCTTCGAAGCCTTAAGCGATGAGTTGACACCTGTAACCTCTAGTACATTTTTTTTGAAAATTACATGATCGACTTTCGTGACCAACTAATGCCCCAAGAACCCCACACTTGCCACGAGTTTATAACACATACTCGGTTGTCAAATTTACATCGAAATGGAATCAATACCCCAGCTATGAAGACAAGACCAACATATCATTGTTGCTTCAATCATCACTGCAAGGCATGATTTACAAAGATAAGGCAAGACACTATTTTTTATTTGACAAGTGATGGAAACACAACATCACTTTCCCAATTTATCATGCAACACAAAACAAGAATAGACATCATCGTTGCTTAACAAGTGATGGGAAACACATCATCACTTTTACATTTTAAAATTAAACAAATGATTTACAAAAGCATGACCATGACAAGCTAACATATCTAGAAACCATTTTTCACTTATCAAGGTGACTAGGTCATCTCCCTGTTGTAGTTTTTCTTGTCGAACGATTGTTTCACTTGGTTCATGCACTGACACTTTGTCTTCAAGGCACTGCTCTGGATGAAGCCTTCAACAAGTGGCCCTTTGATGGCCACTTCTGTTAGGATGACTACAATAGGTCTTCTTCCTCCAAATCTTCTTAACATGCTTCTTTACCTACTGTTGAGGGGGTCTTTTAGACCTCCTCCTTTTAGGTGCTGCTATTCTTTTCCAACACTTAGAAAATGTATGGTTATGTAATCCACAAAAGGTACATGTTTTTGGATTCCATTTTTTACACTCATCATCAACAACATGATTATAATCGAAATGACCATTCGAATATCGAAACTGGTTATACCTCTCCTTGCCATCTCTGGTGTAAGTATGGCAATGAGATCTTGCATCACCTCTTTCCTTGTGATGGACACTGCCATGGGATGATGGGTATGTGTTCCGATCATTCTCTTTCCTCAATGATTTTGACAATGTCTCGAAAGAATCTGACACCTTCGAGCATTCTCCTTCGGTGTATCCCACACCTACAAATTGAGGTCTTTGCACAACCTCTGATGGTTGAGTTATGCCCTGGTTATTAACACCAAGTTGCTTTTCCTCCTTGCACCTTGTCCCAGTAAGGAGCCTCATGTTTGTCCCTGTAATTTGGATCTCTAAATGTCCAACAAAAATCACACTATTTGAAGATGAAACCGAAAGGAAATTAACATCTTTTACCTCCTCTGTCGATTTGGAAAGAACTGATGAGGTATTCTCATCATCTATTGTTGGTGGTTCACTAGCTGTCATGGTGCATTCTCCAACTTCCTTTCCAACATACCCAAGTCCTTCCTAATGGGGTAATTCTTCTATTTTGATGGGGTTGACAATGCCTTGGCCATTAATGACCAAGCCTTTTCCTTCATACCCCATTTTCTTCAACAGTTTGGAGCCAATTCCTGTGGTATGATTTTCAAAAATAGAAAAATCATCATCACAATACATACATGAATTTAGAGAATTACTTTTTACCTCACGCATGGGTCATGATGCACCTTTTCCAAGGCCTGGTCCTTAGCTTGCAACTTTTGTAGCAAGCTCTGTTTTTCCTCTTTCTCTTCATGTAGAAGCATCTTCAATTCAACATTCTCTGTTTGAAGATTATGTTTGTTGTGCTTCCGTTCTTCCAGGGCCTCTTTCGTAGTTTGCAACTGAAGATGCAATTTATCCTTTTCCTCTGTCTCATTTTGTAGAGCTTCATACATTATTTCCACTATTTTGGAAAAGTTGAGCATGGTCTCGTACATAAATTTTTCATCCTCTGTCGCTGCACTTTCAATTGTTCACACTTGCAATTCACATCCATGCAAAGACCGCACTGATACCAAATTTGATCTGAGTTGACTCAACTCCCAGATTTAACCAATATATTTTACTTTCGTGATGTGATTAGAATTGTATTTAAAATATCATAATTTAACATATATGCATATTGTAAAGAAGAAGGAACATGACAATCATCAGCAACATAAAATAACAAGATATTGATAACGGAGTTTGTCTACGAGGGACTACGTCTCTGAACCCCGGTGTCAAGATGGCGTAGGCTGCTACATTAAGTGCTGTCAATAGTGACGATGTACATAGGTGATGACATCGCTATCATACAAGGAAAATGCCCTCACACAAGAGTGACTCCAAGAGATGTTCCACTGCAAGAACTCTCATTCAAAAAGGACTCTTATCAGTATGACCTAAACTCATGTATGATGATAATGAACCTCCTGCCAACATGGCATAAAAGGTATTTCAATGCAAACATACATGGCGACGAAGGAGCATCACATCAAGCTAACAAAAAAGGGATCTGAAACAAAACATGATGAAAGTACATCCCACAAATGATTTTGCTGCGCATCAATCATGAATCATGAAAGAAGTAAGAAAAAAAGATGACACATCAAACATCAAACAGGGATCTGTGCAGCACAATTCATCTCATAACAAAAAGAAGTACATGAACACACTACATATACGTCATGTTTTGGGGCCATCAGAAGAAAAGGATGTCAAACTGCTGAAGTTGGCCATGCGATCAATCTCGCTGCATCGAATCTCAAGGAATGACTGCTCGCACGTTGAATTTTGACTCCTGCACTCCACTTTGAAAAGTGGCCAAAAACTGAAATGATGAAATGGGAAATTTGAATACACCATCATATTTGTGGCGTTGAATAGTGAAAAATCGACTGTCAAATTTCTGGACTCTTAGAGAGTGAAAATATGTGGCTTAAGGAATCTTTTAGATTCCCCCTAGATTCCTCAAAGATTCCCTCCTCTGGGTCGTCTGAAGATCTACTTCTCAGATCAGGAAATTGACTCCACCATCAAGTTTGTGTCACTGAAAGGTGTAAGATCCACCTAAAATTTGTCCAATTTGGACAGTACACATATTCCACCCTCCTAAGAATTTCACCTAATGATGGTTCCTCCTCCCTTTTTTTCTAGGCTCATGGTTCCACCTGCAATAAATTAATTAAAAAATTATTGTCTCGATTTTTGTGCATGCTCCTCGCTCCTCCATCCTGGCCACACTAACGAAATGAGGGTTTTATACTAAGGTTCGTGGGCGAATATTACGAGGAAGTGGTTTGGTGGATTGGTATAAAGTCCAAGTTAAAAGGAGGAGGTCAGGTGGTGAAACAACGACCTGCCCATATTAGAACATATATATTTTTTTTTAGAAACCACATGACTTTGTTTTTGGGGTCGGGTCGACATTGGGCGGCCTGCCCCTTAACCTCTATGGCTATTTGAGTTTTCATGGAGCACTATTTGGATTGGCATTGGGATGCATTAATGGTGGCACGTTTGTTACATGCATTAATGGAGGGTTGGTACATGGAGCCGCCCAGTGGGGGCCGACCCACATGGGCCAGGCGGGTCTAATACCCGCTGACCTTGCTATAAGGTGTATGCATATTTAATATCAAGGTGATTGGGGCGGGTCCACAAGAGGTGGCCCGCACACCTCCATACATTAATGTTTAATATTGTATGGTGTTTGTTGGAGGGTCTCGCGGGGTCATGGCTGCTGACCCATATTTAAACATAGTTTGGTCACTGTGGTTGGGCTAGTGGGGGTCATCGCCCGTCAGCCCTTTAATAAATTTTGTTTTTTCTTGTAATATAGTTTTGGGGTAGCGGGGGTGGTGGCTCACCACCTCATTTATATATATATTTTTTATTTTTTTGATTTTAATAAACACATTTTTTGAATTTTCCTAATATAGTGGATATTAGAAAAATTAATGATCCAACAAATTTGCCCACTTTTTGGAGCTAGGTTTCATGCCCCGGGGTTGTCCAATTTGTAGGACACTTAAACCTCGTCCATAGTCCAACTTTGACCAAAGCTTTGACTGTCTCGTTCTCCCTCATACAAGCTCAGATTGACGAACCGTTCACACCATTGCGATTAGGGTGAGAAGATATATGCTTTGGTCTTGGTTTGAAAGAATTTTGATTGCTTTTATTTTCGAGCTTCCATAAGCCCTCTTTGTCCTCTGTGTGTCCCTCGACCCACCTAGATCAGGTATGTACCCTACATCAAGGAGGAAAAGGAAAAAGTTCAACGGTTTTTAAGTTACATTGGATCCTCTAAAGAATGAATAGAATATGATAATCCAAAATTGACGGATGAAGTAATCCATAAAGATAGAAAATGATACTAGAATGAAAAACAAAAAAAATGATAATGCAAAATATTGGGTAAATAAGAAGAAACAAAATACTCTAAAAAATAGAAAACGAGAATTTAATGGTCATGTAAAATAAAATGGAAAAGGAGAACAAGGTCTAAATATTAATAGCAACAATGGATAGCCTCAAAAATTCCAAACACGGACTCAAATTGGATCTAGTAAAAGAACCAATGCTAAATATAGGGAGTGACATAAATGTTGGGATTGTGAAGACCCATATCTCTTATGAAATTTCCGCTACAATTCAAGATCCATGCAGAACCTTCAGAATGGGCAAGAAGACTTCATCATTAACAATGTGGCCTGAAATATCCCTCGTATCAGTGTAGCATTAGAAGAATGCCAAGCAGAGCACTAGTCCACTATGGTGGAAATTGAAGGTAAATTTTGTGACCAATTTGTTTCTATATTAATTAACCCAAGAGCTAGTTTGAGCTATATTAGCCCTAAAATCATAGAAAAAATAAAATTGGTAGCTAAAAAATATAAAAACCCTTAGCTAGTATAGCTAGCTATAGAAGAAAAAAGGGGAGTTACCAAAATAGTTAAGGACTACTTCCGAGTTGGATGGGAGGCCAAATTTTGTTAGCTTAAACATATTTCCTTTGGGTTTTTATGGTGTGTTAATAGGAATGGATTGGCCAGAAAAACATGTTGGGTTGTGTTATATTCATTCCATGATAATGCCTAGTAGTTAAACGAGGGGGTCAAAGGGGGGGCATACCTGCCCCTTTGCTGTGGTGGGCGCAACGGGGGGTTTGAGCAGGGAGGTATCCCCCTTCTACGGGGTTCGGGGTAGTGCGCTGGGGAATTTTTTTTGGATCCTATATTAGGTGGGAAATCCTATCTAAGGTTTTGTGCATGGATTTCGCACATGGTTTTGGGCACGATGGTTTGCGGTCCTTGGTATTTTGTAGATCCGGTCAAGGGAACTACGGTTATGTTCTAATCCACGATTAATGGATTGGGGTTTATGGATGCTTTGGCATGTGTATGTATATATATATATTATATATATATATATTGTACATTGAAAGGAACATAATGAAAAATCAATCTAGTAGTTTCAGTTTTGGGATATATCAGAAAATCTCTATGTATATTTGTTTTATGTGTGATGTTCTCGCCATTGTTTATTTTCTATTTTTAGAATTTGTATGCAGCTAATAATTGTACAGGGTTAAAACTTACATTTGGTATCAAAGTTTTTTTGGCTTCAAGGGGATGCCTATGTTGCTAAGGGGTTTTGCTTAGGCCTGTGGCAGACGTTGTTCAGTGGGAGATCTGCGGGTTCGATTCTTGTGGTGAAACAAGATGGTGAGCAGTGAAAAGTTAGAGATCGAGAAATTTAATGGTCAGAGTTTTGAGTTGTGGAAAATCAATATGGAGGATCTTTTGGTGGATAAAGATGAGTGGATCACGGTAGATCCAGGTACTAAACCAATGAGAGTGTCTGACGAAGAATGGAAGAAGTTGGATTGGAAGGGAAAAGTGTAATACGGTCATGTGTCTCAAATTCAGTATCGCTGAATGTATCAGTGGAAGCTATGGTGAAGGCTTTGTAGGAAAAGTTAGGGACTTTGTACCAATCTAAGTCTCTGGTGAATAAATTGTTCCTATAGAAAAAGCTATATAACCTAAGGATGAAATATGGAGACTTGGTGACAAAGCATATAAATGTATTTAATAATGTGGTAAGTCAATTATTATCTATTGATATTAAAATTTCAGATGAATATAAGTACATCAATTTGTTGTGTTCCCTACCAGATTTGTGGGATAGTCTGGTTGTTGCAATAGGTAGCAATGCAACTGTCATGCAGTTTGATGAGATAGTCTCATCCTTGCTGATAGAGGATATGAGACAAAAAAATATTGAGAGCCAGAATGGTGATGCCTTGTTTGTATGAGGATGGTCCCAGAACAAAAACAAAAATAAGTCATTGAGTGGGAGATCTAAATCTCCAGGAAAATCTATAAAGGAATGCTGGAAATGGGGAAAGGAAGGGCACTAGAAAAGGGACTGTAAATCTAAAGCTCCTGAGAAAGGAATGGGATCTAATGATGTTACTTCTGCAGAGACGAAAACCACCTCAGATAAATGTGGGGATGTTTACTTGGCTTCTTCCTCAAGTACACATGTAGATCATGAGGCATCGTTGATTGACTTACGTGCATCCTTTCACTTCACTCCCCATAGGGAGTTGTTCTATGAGTATGAAAAATATGATGGTGGTGATGTCTTCTTAGGGGATGTCATAAGTACTAGAATCATTGGTCGTGGAAAAGTCAAGTTGAAGTTGCAAGGTGGAAGGATTGGAACACTTCCAAGTGTTATGCATTTTCCTGCATTGGCCAGAAATATGATTTATGTAAGCAAGCTAGATGATGCAGATGTAAAAATAATGTTCGAGAAAGATACCTGGAAGATGGTTTGGGGAGCACTGGTATTGATGTGGGGAGTTCCGATTGGAACTATACACAAGATGCAAGGTAGCACTGTTATTAATTGGTGCAATAGTTCTATGGTTCCTGAAAGTGGAACAAAAGATCTAGTGGCCTATGGAGAAAACACCATGCTATGGCATCAAAGGATTAGAGATATTGGAGAGAAAGGCCTTCGAATACTTCATGGTAAATGTATGGTAGAAGGTATGTCTAATATATATTAGGATTATGCTGTTAAAATTGTGTATATAGGAAGCAAAATCAAGTGAGTTTCCCCTCTAGTGGTAAGAGGGCGAAACACATATTAGAGCTTGTTCATATTGATGTGTTTGGACCTGTGTTGGTTCCATCACTGGGTAAATCTATGTATTTTGTATCATTTATAGATGACTTCTCAAGGAATACATGGATATATTTCCTCAAGAATAAATCTAAAGTCTTTGATAGGTTTAAAGAATTTAAGGCTCTCGTGGAAATCTAGACAAGGAAGAAGATAAAGGTGATGAGGACAAATAATGGTGGAGAGTTTTGCAAGAAGGAATTTGAAGAGTTTTGTAAGAAGTGTGGTATAGCATGGAAGATGACTACTGCATACAAACTTGAGAAAAATGGAGTTGCAAACAGAATGAACAAGACGTTGATGGAAAGGAAAAGAAGCATGCTTAGTGGTGCCAGGTTAGGACAAGAATTCTAGTCAGAGGCGGTGGAGACTTCATGTTACCTGGTCAATAGACCTCCTTCATCAATGTTGGAGGATAAAATTCCACAAGAGGTATGGACTGGTAAGAATCCCTCTCTTTCACATCTGAGGGTATTTGGATGTGATTAATATGTACATATTTCAAAGGAGAAAAGAACAAAGTTGGATAGTAAATATTAAAAGTGCATCTTTATTAGGTATAAGGATGGTTTAAAATGTTATAAGCTTTGGAACCCAGTAAGAAGGAAGGTTGTGTACAACAGAGATGTGGCGTTTAGAGAGGTGAAAGATGTTGTTAAAAATGAAGTCATACGAAAGGAACCCGAGAAGATAGATTTTGAGCTAAAGGAGGAAGAATCAGACTCTACAACAAAATTGGAATCAGAAGATGACGAACAATAAACTCTGGTTGTGAGAAGATCAGTTCGAGAAAGAAGGAAGCCAGAAAGGTATAGTCCATCTAGTTTTGGTTCAAATGTTGATTTATCTATTACTGATGGTGATCTCAAAATTGGGAAGGAAACAATGGATTCAGAGGATGGAAAACTCTGGAAAGAGGCCATGGTTGATGAAATGTTATCTTTACACAAAAATGAGCCTTGGGATCTGGTGGAGTTGTTGGCTAGAAGGAAGCCCATTGGAAACAAATCGGTGTTCAAGAAGAATATGAATGAAGAAGGAAAGGTGGAGAAGTAAAAAGCTTGGTTGGTAGCAAAAGGTTATTCCTAGGTGTCGGGAATTGATTTTGGTGATATTTTTTCTCTTATTGCCAAGATAGCTTCTATTATATTACTTTTATCTATTGTTGTTGCTTTTGATTTTGAGGTAGAACAGATGGATGTGAAGACATGATTTCTTCACGAGGATTTGGAAGAGGAGACCTACATGAAGCAACTTGAAGGCTTTGTGGTGAAGGGTAAGAAAGCACTGGTATGCAAGTTAAAAAAGTCTTTGTATGGGTTAAAACAATCAACAAGGATGTGGTATTAGAAATTTGATACATTTATACGGGGACATGGCTTCACCAGAAGAAAACCATATCACTGTGTATATTTTAAATAAAAGTGTGATTGTGTTGTTTATGCAGTCTTGTATGTGGAGAATATGTTGCTGGTTGGAAATGACAAAGAAATTATCGAGGATTTGAAGACCAAATTTTCCTCCAAATTTGACATGAAATCTCTTGGTGCTGCAAACTATATTTTTGGCATAAAAATTAAATGAGATCAGGAAAAGAGGAAGCTCTAGTTAAACTAGAGGAAGTATGTTGAGACAATATTACAGAGGTTTAATATTCAGGATAGTAAACTGATGAAGGTTCCTATTCCTTTAGGTGTAAATTTATCTACTGAACAATGTCCCAAGACACAAGAAGGGGAAGAGGACATGTCCCATGTTCCATATGAAAGTGAAATCGGTAGTCTAATGTATGGAATGGCCTGTAATAGACCAGACATTACACATGTAGTGGGAGTATTAAGTAGGTTTATGTCAAAACCAGGGAAGGAGAATTTGACAACAGTGGAGCAGGTTTTCAGGTATTTACATGGCACTAGTGATTATGGTTTATGTTACCAAGGAAGGCCATGATTGGACAAATTTTTCAACATATGTGGATTTGTTGATGTAGAATAGGCTATAGATATGGATCATAGAAGATCTACAAGTGGGTATGTGTTTAACCTATTTGGAGGTGCTTTAAGTTGGATGAGTAAGAGACAATCTGTAGTGGCATTATCAACTACATAGGCAGAATACATGGTAGACACTCATGCAAGAGAGGAAACAGTTTGGTTGCAGGGATTGTGTTCAAGTATGGGGTTAGTACAATGATCTATAAGGATAAACTGTCACAACCAAAGTAAAATTTTCTTGGCAATTAACCATGCCTATCATTCAAAGAGAAAGCACATTGATGTTCAGTATCACTTTGTGAGCGATATGGTAGAAGACAGGAAGGTGTTGCTACTGAAGGTGAACACTTTGAAGAATACTATAGATGCATTGACAAAGTCTGTAAGCATTGAGAAGTTCTCTTGGTGTAGAGAAACAATTGACATTGTAGGGATAGATCAAAGGCTAAGCTCTCTTGGGGAAAGAAAACAATAAGTGGGACAATGTTGGGTTCTGTTATATTATTTCCATGAAAAACCCTAGTAGCTAAACTAGGGAGCTAGAGGGGGTGGGGGGGAAAAGCCCCTTGTTCATTGCGTTGCCCAGCAGGGGCCGGTAGACGGCCCCTATGGGGTCTGGGGTAACGCCCTGAGGAAATCTTTTTTGGACCCTATATTAGGTGGGCGGTCCTACTTATGGTTTTGTGCTTGGATTTCGCACATGGTTTTGGGCGTAATGTTTTTCGGTCCATGGTATTTTGTAGATCCCGTCAATAGAACTATGGTTATGTTCTAATCCATGGCTAATGGATTGGGGTTTATGGATGCTTCAACATGTATATATATGTATTGTAAAATTGAAAGGAACATAACGAAAAAGCAATCTAGTAGTCCCAGTTTTGGGATCTAGGGGAAAACCTATGTGTATATTTGTTTTATGTGTTATGCTCTTGCCATTTTTTATTTTCTATTTTTATAATTCGTATGCAGGTAATTTCTATGCGGGGTTAAAACCTACAAAACAAAGTTCCATTATAAATTTCTTGTAGAATATAGTCACTTGTGTGAGAGATGATGAAAGGATGCAAATGATTAAGAGTATTCTTAGACATTTCTCCTTACAAAAAATATAAAATCTACAATTAAATAAGGAATATTGGAAGGGTTTTCATATTTCTTCTATTAAAATACAAGACAAGCCTAAGATAAAAATAACAATATTGGAAGAGTCAGAAGTGGTTGAAAACTTCCCCAATGTGTTTCCATAGGAAATTTCAGGGTTGCCTCCTAAAATAGATATAGATGCCTTCATAGAATTGGTATTGAGGGATGCACTAATATCTAAAGACCCCTATTAAATGATAGTTCCTGAATTAATGGAATTAAAAGTCCAGTTGCAAGAGCTGATGGAAAAAGGCTATATTAGACAAAGTGTATCCCCATGTGGGACAACGATTCTTTTCTCTAGAAAGAAAGACATAACTTTTAGGTTATGTATAGACAACATATAGTTGAATAAGTTGAAAATCAAGAACAAATATCCCTTTCCCAGGATTGATGACCTATTTGATCAAGTATGGGGAGCGATTGTGTTTTCCAAGATAGATCTCAGATCTGGATACCATCAGCTAAGAATCTGGGAAAAATATATACCAAATACAAAATTGAAAACTCATTACGAATATTATGAGTTCACAATACTACCCTTTGGTCTCACGAATGCACCAACCATGTTCATGTGTTTAATGAATTGTATCTTCAATAAATTTCCATATAAATTTGTAGTAGTTTTTATTGATGACATACTAATATATTCTAAGATTGTTGAGGAGCATAAACAAAATTTGGTGATAGTACTCAGAACCCTAAGAGGAAATCAACTATATGCAAAATTCACTAAATTTGAGTTTTATCAAAAGAAAATACAATACTTAGGTGATGTAATTATAGAGGGAGGGATTGCAGGGGATCTAAAAAAGGTGAAAGTCATACTTTACTGGCCACTTCCAAATGATTTTTCTAACATCAGATCATTGATGGGGATAACTCGCTATTATATTGGACTCATATAATGATCCTTGAATCTATGCCATCCTATAGCCTCCCTACAAAAGAAGTGAGTGAAATTTGAATGGACCCCATAATGACAATAAAGCTTTACAAATTTGAAATAATTTCTTACAGTGGCATCGATACAAAAGATAGAAAATTTAGAAAAATAATTTGAAGTTTGTAAAGATGCATGTATATAAGGTTTAGGAGGGGTTTTAATGTAGGGAGGCAATGTTGTAGCTTATGAATCACAAAATTTAAAAGAACATGCAAGTAACTACTCAATCCATGACTTAGAGTTAGCAATTGTGATTCTTGTCCTCAAAACGTGGAGGAATTATTTGATTGGAAGGAAATTTATGTTAGTCATAGACCATGTAAGTCTTAAATTATCTTTTTAGTCAACTAGATCTAAATTCCATGGAAGCCAAGTGGATTTATTTCTTGAGTAAGTATGTTTTTCATACTAAGCATATTAAAGTTAAGGATAATAATGTTGTAGATGCCCTAGGTCAACGATTGAATCAAGTAAATGAAATTTTTCAGGCAAACTAAGACAAATTTACTAGAAAACTTAAAAAGGGCTATAGAAACAAATTTGAAATATAATCTAATATGTAAGAACTTAGAAAATAAGGCAAATCTAGGTAAGTGTATATATTATATGATCAATGATAAAGGATGCTAATCTATAGAGGGATAATATACCTCAAAAAGAGGAAATCAAACAAATCATTATGGATGAGAATCACCAAAATCCGTACACACGTCACTTTGGATATCAAAAGATGATCACATCCATGAAGGAGGAATTATTTTGGCCTGTAATGAAAAAGGAAGTGATGCAATATTTGATTAGATGTCATGAGTGTCAGTTAGTAAAAGTAGATCACCAACACCCGACAAGATTATTAAGCCCTTTTCCTATACATGAATCAAAGTCAGAAGTAATTTCCCCATATTTTATCATTATATTACCCCAAACCTGGAAGCAACAAGATGTTATAATGGTACTAATTAACATATCGACAAAAGCTTCACATTTCATTCCTATGTTGTCTAATTTTAAAGCTACAGAAGTAGTAGATGTGTTGATGAGATAAATTTTCAAGCTAAATGGAATACCTAAAGTGGTCATATTTCATAGGGATCCAAAATTTACCTGCAATCTTTTGAAATAATTATTCACTAGTTTTGGTGTGAAGTTAAACTTCAGTACAACCCATCTTCCTTGAACATATGGCTAGACTGAAAGGGTGAAATATGTATTAGAGGAAATGGTGTGCATGTATTTTATGAATAAAACCACTAAATGGGAATATTTTATTCTTTTAGTGTAGCTTGTTTACAATAACAACTACCATACCTCATTAAAAATGAGTCCTTTCAAAGAATTATATTGAAATAAGTGTCATATACCTTTGAACTAGAGATATATTCAAGATAGGTTCGATTTGGGACTTGATATGCTTTAAGAAATGGAGAAAATGGTAAAATAGATTAGAAAAAATTTAAAGCAAGCCCACGATAGACAAAAAATTTATGTTGTTAAGAAAATAATTTTCGAAGAATTCTAGGTGGAGGAACACATGTATCTAAACGTGCAACCAGAGAGAAGTTTATTATAACTAGGGAGATTCTCAAAGCTAGATCCATGATACTCTAGACCATTTGAAATATTGGGAATAATTGGCCTAGTAGCATATCAATTAGCCTTCTCTGCTTATATGAGAAAACATAATGTATTTCATGTTTCCTTAAAAAATATACGTGCCTAATTTGTATCATGTGATAAATTGGAATATGATACAGGTCAAACCATAAGGAGAGTTTTTGGTTGAAACTACATGGATTTTGGATAAAGGAGAGGTTTCTCTTTGGAAAAAGAGAATCTCTCAGATTAAACTACACTCAAAAAAATTTGGACCAAAAACAACTACTTCGGAACTAGAAGAGAAAATGAAAAAGGCTTTTCTAGT
>APFE030139227.1:0-23702 GCA_000404065.3 Pinus taeda | reverse complement strand
TCAAACCCCCAGAACAGGGGGGTTGCTGCCTCCCCTGTGACCCCCCCGCTGCGCAATCGGCGTAACGAAGGGGGGGCTCCGCCCCCCCTCTAACCCCCCGGTTCAGTGCGTAGGTTAGTCGTGGAAAGAATATAACACAACCCAACACCAATTCCCTCTAGGAATTGCACAGTTTCTGCTACCAGTGACTCCAACAGCCAACTTGTAGTTCCCTCTCGGAATTGCAAATTTTCGCTTCCAATCTACCGTGCAGTTTCCACCAAAAAATGCACAATCCTTGCCCACTGACACTTCATGCAACCCGACCTGTTCCTCTAGAAAATTGCATAAATATGGTTGTCCAACCTTGCTTCTTGTTTGTTCTGAAAAATGCGAACAACATGCCTGCCTTGCCTTCCAGCAACTTGGACTGTTCCTCCCAATATTTGTGCATTTTTTCCTCTTAGCCGAGCTAGACCTCACAAACAGTCACTGTCGACTCAGTTTTCCCATCTCCATCACTCAATCACTCTTGTGCAGTTTTCATCAGCAGTGCCTGTAGCCATCATCCCGCTTCACAACCTTACTGCCTCTCCCAATCACCTGCGTCCAAAATGATCATGTGTCATAGTGGACTAGGAGGTTTTGGATTTGATGTCATCTCATCATGAGTGACTGCAAGTACAGGTACATCAACGAACATGGCAAGACGACGCATGGGATGAACGAAGGGAGCACATGTAGAATGACAAGTTCACCAAAGGACGAATGAATGAAGCATGCGAAGCAGATGAACGCAATGAACATGCACCTTGGTGAATAGATGAACCTATCAAGCCTTCTAGCATGCAAGCAAGGAACAAAATGCTAAAGCTTAATCAAGCGAACCAAGGATGATTGAAGACTCCATGCACTTCGCTATGCAGAGGTGAAGGTATGATAAACCTTGAAGACATCCATCACCCAGCAACACTATAGCTCGACATGCACTCCATAAGCAACATGAATGTACCAGCATTGTCATTTCAAGTCATGTCGAGTCATGTCACGAGTCATGTCATCCATATCTCCACTATGGGCTTGTTGTCAATCAATGTGATGTAATGTGGAAGTCCAAGAGACCCACTTGTTGAACAAAGATTCATGTAAGTTGAAAAGTCATGGAATTCAAATATTCATGAGGGTAGTTGAACAACCACAGGAGCTAGTTTTGCCCTTGGCTATAAATACCCCCTCATTTGTACATGCAAAGGACTTTTCACCTCATCTCCTCCTACATAGCCAAGAGAGTCTGTAATATTTTCTTTGAGGAGTAAGTAGTGGCTCCAAAGCCCCACACTTGGGGTTAGTATGTATGGTGTAATGATGTGTCTTGGAACTTTCGCTTAATTCAGAAGCCTGCTAACAGGCCAACACGTTTTCACACATGTATTATATATGTTGTAAAACTGATCTTTAACACTTGTAATGCATGTTTCTTTAACTTGTGTTCCACATCTGAACTGATTCATTTGTTGTAATGCATAATCTATAAATGGAAATGTGTTGTATATGTTGTTAAAGTTGTCTCGCCCATGTAGACTGCTCTCTTGGACATCATACATACCTTTCGCATGAAGCTTTTTGTAACAACGTTGCACTCATTCATACTAATCCATGAGTGTTGTACGTGTTATCTTACCTTGTATGTTGTGATTGCCGCATCTTTGTGGACTACTTTGTCAGAAGCTATGCATGTCCTATTGTGTAGTGTGATCCTAGCAGTGTTGGGATTGCTCCCAATTAGCTTGGAACTCACTCTCACCCTCTCCCTTGACAGTGAAAGAACCATTGACACAAGTGACACTTACACTCACCAGGAACGCAAACCTCACTTCTTAAAGACAAAGAAAACCACTCTCCTATGTTCACAAGCAAGAGTTGAGGAAAATACTTAAGACAATGGCAACTGGGCCATCATACTAGATGGGAATCCCACACCAAACGGTGTGAGGTCTAGTTGGGACTTCATGTCGGGGTCATCCCCTGAATGTTGGCGGGTCCAACACCATCAATAGGTACAAAATGGCGTTGCAAATAAATCTACACAAGGGGAACTAAAGCTCCATTTTTAGGCCCTCAACAGCTCAATCAAACACTTAAAAAGAATGATTGAGCACTTAAGGTAAAATTTGAAATAGCTTGATCAAGCCTTTTGAACCATAAACTCTCTATTGTGTTTTCAACAAGAAGTTAAAAAAATTAGCTCGATCGAGTTCCTATGTAATTGTGGGTTACATAAGAGCTCCATCAATGGTTTATTTTTAAGCCCTCAAACAGCTCGATTGAGTTGTTTTTTTCTCCCTCCCAACTCATGCATTTTCCAAAATGTGTATCCCATCTTCATGCATTCACCCTTTGATATATTAAACTTAGGGTTTAATATATTAATCTTAAAATCTATAATATTAATCTTAAGGTTTATAGTTATGGGGTTTAATATGTTAAACTTATGGTTTAACATATTAATCTTAGTGTTTATAATATTAATCTTAGGGTTTATAATATTAATCCTAGGGTTTATACTATAAATTTTAGGATTTATAATGTTAGGGTTTAATATAGTCATCTTAGGGTTTGATATATTAATATTAGGGTGTATAATATTAGGCTTTATAATATTAATCATATAGTTTATAATATTGAGTTTTATAATGTTAGGATTTATAATATTCGGTTTAACATTAGGGTTTAATATTGTGATATTGGAATAATACATAGATTTATCCAATGTCTCATTGTGAAAAATATTGTCTCAGTGTGATAATCGATATAACAAGCATTGTTGCAATGTTGCATTACATTGCAATTTATACAATGTCGCATTGGGACATTAAAAAATTGGGGTTTAATATTAAGGTTTATAATACTAATCTTAGGGTTTATCGATTTTAATATATTAATCTTATAATATTTGGTTCAATATTAGAGTGTAATATTATGATGTTGGAATGGTACATAAATCTATCAAACATCACATTTGACAAACATTGTCTTAATGTGATAATCATTGCCACAATGTTAAATGATATTGCAATTTTTCAACATTGTATTGTGACATTACAAAATTAGGGTTTAAAATTAGGTTTTATTATTGAGTTTATAATATTAGGGTTTATAATATTGGGTTTAATATTGAGTTTAATATTATGTTTTTTAATATTGGGTTTAATATTACGATTTAATATTGGGTTTACAATATTAATCATAAGGTTTATAATCCTAAGGTTTAGTATATTAAACTTAAGGTTTAATATATTAATCTTAGAGTTTATAATATTGGGTTTTATAATGTTAGGGTTTTGTTGTCTCTGCAACAAACACCCTCCAAAAATTTTCTTGCACTCGAATTTTGGAGCCTACTATGGATCTTGTGATCAATCATTCTGTACTCACTTATTGGTCAGCTGATGTTTTTGAGCTCCCTTCTTAGATTAGAAGTGTCGAAGTCACTTACTCACACATGCTCAGTCTACAAAAATTCCATGAGCTTATTCTTTTACACAATCTTGAACGAGCATAGCATTGTCCATCAAGATTGTGCCTATGCGATTTCCAATCCATGTCGATAGTCAATGCATAATTACATCGATAGTCCCTCACTTTGTTTGTGATCGTACTTGTATTTTTGTGAGTTTCTCCAACTGTCGCTTTTAAGAAATTTCAACGTCACAAGTGTTGTTTTCATGTTTATGACTATCACTTTCACTTGCTTTCCATTTAATTAGTGTTGTTTTCATGTTATATTCGTCCCGTCATGTGTTGTTTTCACCATCATTCACATATCGCAAGTGTGGTTCACACTTTTATTTTCATATAGAAAGTGTCGTCTTTTATCGTCGGAATTATCGATTATCATGTAGAGTGGAGTTTTGGTTTGTTTCAAGGGGAAATATTTGTGATAATGAGTTATTATTATCATGTAGGCATTTTCCACACTCATTTCCAAAGTTTCACTCACTGCCACACAAGTGTCATCATTGTTGTCGCAAAATGTATCTTTAGTGTCGCACTTGCCGTAAGTTATTGCAAAGGTTGTCGCACTAAGTGAATTACATGCACATGTGTTCTAGATGATCTATGTTGTGTTGTCAAGTGTCTAAGTGTGTGATCACTATCAAGTCCTATCAGTGTTCACATAAGTTTCACCGATGCCACACAACCAAATTTTGGAAAATTTCCATCATCTTAGCCTCATCTAGCCTTCCTGAACTATGCATTGGAAAGTCCTAGCCATCAAGCTGCAACCTTGCCTCTTGACACTATACAATGTGCAGTTCCTACCTCCTAGGACTATGCGCTGCATAGTTTTTGTGCTCAAGCCCGAGCCTTGACCTCCAAAATTGCATAATTTAGCCCTCCAACCTGATCCCAATTACGCACTACGCAATCTTTCAGCACAAGCTCAAACCCTGAGCTCTTGATTTGTTCAACTGCATAATCACCAGGCTTTCTCTACCTCCTAGAAATATGCAATTGGTTGAAACAATGAAAAATCCCTCAGCCTCACATGTTGACTCCCAAAACTGCGCAATTTTGGTCTTATGCCCAGCTAGTATTGTGCATTGTGCAGTATCAAGGCTCAAGCCTCAAAATTGAGCTATTGAAATGCACAATTTATCAATCACCTGGGTTCCCCTGTCTTCTAGAACTGCACAATGGGAAAAATCAGTGCTCAAGCCCTTAGCCTGACTCCTTGAGCTCCCCAACTGCACAATATTTTTGCTCAATCCAAGTCTAAACTATGCATTGTGCAGTATCGAGACTCAAGCCTGACCCTTGACTTTGCAAGTTGTGCAATTGTGCAGTCACTAAGCCTCTTCCTCGGCCTACCACCAAGTTCCAACTCAGTCAGTGAATCATCATGCAACATCTTAGACCAGGGGTTTATCAGAATGATGTCATCTTATCATGAGTGGATTGCAAATGCAAGAACTCTATCATGCTATGGAAAGATGATGAAGAAGGATATGGAGAATTACATGCTAGAAGACACCTTAGGAGCTGAGGAGATAAGATGATCATTACATAAGAAGAGAAAGGAACATTGGATTACAACAGAAGACTAATGATTAAAACCGCATGAAGAATCCATCTCATTCACAACCCCTTTGAGGATTGATATGAAGAAAAAGACATATCTCTTATGAAGACGAAGCATTAGATACATATCTTATTGAAGACAAAAAGATAAAAGCAACAAAAAGGACATCTTGGCACTGCCACATCATCATGCAGTCCATGTCATCACTGTCATGTCATGTATTGTCAGGAGTAATCATATGCCACATTATTATTGTGGATTATGTAATTATCTATTCAAAATGTATTGTAAAGTGGAAGTCCAAACGACACATTCAAAATATGAAAAGTCATGTAAAATCGAAAATTCATAAGAAGTCAAACATTCATGGGGGTAGTCAAATAGTCAAAAGGAAGGTGAAGCATCACCTTTTAGTTATATATACACCTTCATTGTGTCATAAATGGAATTTTCACCTTCGCTACTCCCACAAGGCATTAGAGAGACAAGATAGTACTTTCGGGGAGCAAGGAGTGGCTCCAACGTTCTGCTATTGGGTCTAGAAGTGTTCGTTGTATACATGTGTCTTGTGACTTTTACTTAATATCAAAAGCCTCATGGCCACCATGTTCTTCCTGCATGGATTATGAATATTTATAAGAATATTATGTGGATGTTTTTAATTCATGTTTTCTTTAATTTGTGTTAAAGTAGTTGAAATATTTTGTTTAATTTAGTACTTATCCTATTGAGAATGTGTTGTAATAGTTTCTATAACTGTCGCATCCTTGTAGACTATTATGTTCAATGTTAGACAAATCTTTCTTGTTTATAATGGTTGCAATGACCGTTGTACCTATTGAATTTCCACGACCTTGCGTCTAGGTTAGAGTATTAAAATCACTGACACTATCAAACCAAGAATCTCAACCATAAACTACTTTTCACAACGGAAATATAAAGTAGTAAATCAAATATGCACAAATATATATGGTTTTTAACCATAAACCTCACCCAATCACACATCAACAATGTCCTTATCTCCTGCTTTAGGGCTACATTACGTAGCCAACACACTTCCCTCCAATCAAATAAATGGAACCCAATCACGTCACTGTCAATTCTACTCATAGGATGACTCTTCAGCTCTTCGAAAGATCCTCCACGCGGGACCAACACACTGCTACAATCACGATGAAAACTGGTCAACTCCTTTGACCGACAATCCTCCACAAAACATTGTTGTCACTACTATCTGCACTGCTGATCCTATAATTTTTGTTAGGGAACACAATATATCCCTCAATCCTCCATGAAGTTAGCAGAGAAGCCCTTCTAGGGTTGCAGTCCACCTTAGAGAAGGCCCTACTCTGTCTGCCTTGTTAAGGGACTATCCTCCCTAATGTAGCCCTTAACTCCTCCAGGTGCGTGCTATGGCATACGACCTAGAAAATAATCTTTTTGTAGTTGTGGCTCCCCTCCAAAACTAACCCAAATAGTCACCTAACAACCCTGTCTTGTCCCTTTGCTCTTTAGCCTATCTGCCCAGCAGTTATGACCCTAGAATAGCCTTCTTCAAACCTAGATTTATCCCTAAGACAATCCCAAACAAATCCACAATTAGCCCAACACTTATGCCTTCAAACATACCTCACCCATGCTGCTCCTTTGCCTCCACTTCAGACTTGTACCCATGTTATCCTTTGCCCTTTCTTGTTGTGGCTAGGGCATCCAAATTTTAGAGCTAATTCTTGGAGGAATTTCTCAAAAATCTTTGTCTCAAATGAATCTCATTCACCCTCTTTTTATAGCCTAAAGAGGGGATCCAACGAATTATTGAATAGACCCATCTATTGGAATATTGTACATAAA
This sequence comes from Pinus taeda, assembly GCA_000404065.3. Taxonomy (NCBI): domain Eukaryota; kingdom Viridiplantae; phylum Streptophyta; class Pinopsida; order Pinales; family Pinaceae; genus Pinus; species Pinus taeda. The sequence continues at coordinate 16,789 of APFE030139227.1, read as the reverse complement.
GCCTACATGACTTGAAAACCAATAATTAATTTGCAACTTCAAAAATTCATTTCTCCATTTCTACAACTCAAAATTTGACGATTCTTGAAGCGTTAGATTTTTCTTCCCGGCCTCTATCGTCTCATGCCATCACATTCTAGAGATTCTAGAAATATGCTTCTGAAATCCCCCCCAACACGATTGGGTGAAAAACCCCATCCTTGGGTCCCAAGCCCATAAGTGACCCTTATGGAACTTTTCCCTCCAAACCCTATACCCTAGGGCTTGGAGTACCTCCCAAGCTACAAAAATCAAAACTCCCTCTTAGCGAGGGAGCTGCTTCCAAGACTAAGGTACTTCCAAGACTAGGAAGTATATTGTCATCATCATCATTGCTCACAACAATTTCCTAACCCCTGGTGCTCACAATCGTAGCAATCCCTTTGCGATGAACTGCGCCCTTCTCGGAAGTGTTGTTTTCACTTCTAGAAGCACCCTACTTCATCTTCTTATCTTGTAATGTCTTCCACTCTCTCCATGATTCCTTCTTGTCAGTTGTAGGAGCAACCTTTCTCCCCACTGACCATGCACAATTATTAGACTGTAGATTCTCCCTCTGAATCTGTAAGCCCCCTCTCGAACTTGACTCCCTCTGAGTCTTTCGAACTTGGACCTTCTTGGGAAGGTGTACCTTCTTCTCAGGAACTTGTACCTTCTCCTTTGAAGCCTTGACCTACACCTGTACCTACTCTTGCTTCTTTGGAACCTATACCTTCTCCACCTACTTCTTTCCATCATCCACAAGCTTTCTCGTCAACCTGTAGAGATCATGCTCTCTAAATATGGGTAAAATCCCATCAGACTTAGAGCCTCTGGGCCTGAGTCTTGCCTTCCCATCCTGGAACAAGACCTTAAACCATTTCCTTTCGATCATCGAGACATAATTCAAACTATATCTAAGTCATCCCAGACCTGCATCACACATCCTATCTCCATCTTGAGCGGCACAACACTCGATACTCGGATCTCCAACTGACTCTTGTCACCCAACATAATGTGAAACTTTGAATCCCATTTAGCTAGAGTCTCATAAATGTCTTGTGACCCTGTCATATGCTTCATGACACCACTGTCCACGTACCATCCATCCTCATTAACAATACCCTGTGACAAATGAGAAATCATAACAAAGTCCTCCTCTTCCAATTTCTTGAAGAGATCATCTATCTCTGTTGAAGTTGAAACACCGGTGTCCTACTTTCATACCCTTTTCTCATCATCTCCCTTCTTCTTCATTAGACATCTTGATGAATAATGACCCATCTCGCCACAATTGGAACACTTGACTTTCCTCAAGTCCTTTTTTTCTTGCCCTTCATTCTCACTACAAGTGCCATGTCATCATTTGAAGCCTTCTTCTTTGGATGAAGATCCTCGTCTCGCAACTCTTCCTGAATGAATTCATCCCACAGCCTATCCCAGGCTGACAACTTCTCTCTGGTAATGATCCCTTTGATGAAGGGTTTCCAATTCTTTGTGAACTCTTTCAAGGAAATCCTTACCATATCTTCATCTGAGGTAGACATACTGATGGTAGAAAGCTCATCTTTGACCTGAAACAATCTCATCAGATATGAGGAAAACCACTCCAACCTGTCCTCATACTAGAGACCAGCCTACAACTTCCACATTGTAGTGAACCCTTCACTCACAATGAGACCAACTCTCTCTCACGTTGTACTTCGTTGCACACAACTGTGATTTACTTACTTCCAAAGTATCTCATACACGCTCTGATACCATGTTGAATTTCCACAACCTTGGATGTAGGTTAGAGTTTTAAAATCACTAACACTACCAAAATAAGAATCTCAACAATAAGCTACTTTGCACAATGGAAATATTGTACACAGTTTTTAACAAAATTGTATAATATTGTACAATCCCAAGATTATTCTTTATATTAAACCAATTCGGAATAATAAAATAGTATATGGTATACAAGAATCAATGACAAACTTCGTTGCAACTTCAATGTTGTACCTTGTCTTGCCAGTCCTTTGCTCCCGCACTGCTCACTAATAGTGCCTTAGTCCATCAAGGCCACTACACATCAAGACTCCAACAGGATTGCCACCTAACAATGTTGCAAGTCACTTCTATTGCATATACATGGGCTCATCAAACTACTCCCTAGCCTAGCCAATACATGAGTTACAATCTTCCTTATAGTATCCTCTTTCATCCATCAAAGAGCTACTCATAAGGCTCCAAAATTCACCCAATCACACATCAACAATGTTCTTCTTGTCTGCTGCTCTAGGGCTACTTGCAGTAGCCAACACACTGCCCTCCAATAAGATAAATGGCACCAAATCACATCTCTATCAATTATGCTCCTAGGAAGACTCTTCACCTCCTCAAAAGATCCTCCACATGGCACCAACAGGCTGCTTCAATCACGATCCAAACTGGTCAACTCCATTGACCGACAATCCTCCACAAAACACTTCTATCACTACTGTATGCACTGTTGCTCCTACAATTTTGGTTAGGGTAGACAATACAACCCTCAATCCTCCATGCATTCAGCAAATAAACCCTTCTAGGGTTTTTTTCCACCTTGGAGAAATCCCTACCATGCCATGTTGCCTTGTTAATGGACTACCCTCCCTAACGCAACCCTTAAACTCTTCCAGGTGCTTGTATGGCCTACGACCTTACAAAGAAACTTGTTGTAGTTATGGATCCCCTCCAAAACTAACCCAAACAGTCACCTAACAACCCTATCTTACCTCTCTTCTCCTCGGCCTATATTCCCAACAATTACGACCCTAGAACAACTTTCTTCGGACATGTTTTTAGCCATAAGATAGTCCCAAACAAATCCACAATTAGCCCTACACTTCGGCCTTCAAACAAACCTCTCCCACACTGCTCCTTGTCCTCCACTTCGTACTTTTCCCCACACTTTTCTTGACCTTTTCTTGCTTTGGCTAAGGCATCCAAATTTTATAGCTAATTCTTGGAGGAATGTCTCACAAATGGATGTCTCAAATGAATCTCATTCACCCTCTCTTTATAGCCTAAAGTGGGGCTCCAAAAAATTATTGAAGAGACCCATCTTTTGTAATATTTACATCAAGCCTACATGACTTGAAAACCAATAATTAATTTGTCACTTCAAAAATTCATTTCTCCACTTCCACAACTCGGAATTTGATGATTCTTGAAACATTGGATTCTTCTTGCCACCCTTTAACATCTCATGCCATCACATGTAGAAATGTGCCTATGGAATTTCCCCAAACATGATTGGGTGAAAACCCCATCATTGGGTTTCAAGCCCACAAGTGACCCTTGTGGTGCTTTTCCCTCCAAACCCTATACCCTAAGGCTTGGAGTACCTCCCAAGAAACAAAAATCAACAATACCTTCTATACTATTCCATTGGATGTTAGACAAATGTTTTATGTGTGTGTGTGTGTCTCTAATAGGGTGGTACTATTACCACTCCCCTAGAGGCTCACTTTCCTTTCCCTCCGTAGTAGAAGAATCTTGACACGCATTCAACCAAACACTCATCGGGGACACTCACTTGGGACTCATATTCCAAATCGTGTGAGGTCTAAATGGGACTTCACATCAGGGAGACCCCCTTGGTTGAAGGATTTCCAACACCATCAACAAGTTTATAATATTAGGGTTTAATTTTTTGACGTTGGAATGGACAAAAATCTATTCAACATTTCTTTATGACAAAAATTTGCCTCAATGCAAGAATCAATGTTGCAATGTTACATTACATTGTAATTTATTAAATGTCGTATTGTGATGCTACAAAATGGGGGTTTAATATTAGGGTTTATAGTATTAGGATTTAATATTGGGTTTAATATTATGGTTTTTGATATTGGATTTAATCTTGGGTTTCATATTAGGGTTCAATACTAAATTTATAATATTGGGTTTAATATTAGGGTTTATAATATTTGTTTTTTAATGTTATGGTTTATAATATTTCGTTTACTATTATGGTTTAATATTATAACATTGGAATGGTAGGGAAATCTATCACACATCATAGTGTGACAAGCATTACTGCAATGCGACAATGAACGTGAAAATCATTGTTGTAATGTTATATTACATTGCAAATTATTCAATGTCACGTTGTAACATTTCAAAATTAGGGTTTATAATATTTGATTTTATGACATTAGGATTTATAATACTTTATGTAATATTAAGGTTTAATATTATGATGTTGAAATGGTACAAAAATCGATCGAATGTTGCATTATGACAAATAATGTTGCAAAGTGACAATCAATCGAATAATCATTATCAGAATGTTACATTACATTGGAATTTATTTAACATCACATTGTGACATTACAAAATTAATGTTTAACAATAGACTTTATAATATTGGGTTTAATATTAGAGTTTATAATATTGGGTTTAATTTTAGGGTCTAATATTGGGTTTACTCTATTGGATTTATAATATTAGCATTGGTTTAAAATATTGATTTTTATATTAGGGTTTAATATTGGGATTAATATTATGGTTGATAATATTTGGCTTAATATTGGAATTACAACATTGCGGTTTAATATTAGGGTTTATAATATTTGGTTTGACATTGTGATGTCAAAATTATACAACAATTTATCCAACATCGCATTGTGACAAAGATAGTTGCAAAGTGACAATCAATTTAATAATCATTGTCACAATGTTATATTACATTTCAATTTAATCAATATGAGGGTTTAAAATTTGGGTTAATAATATTGGGTTTCATATTAAGGTTATAATATTGAGTTTAATATTGGGTTTATCATATTCGGTTTAATATAGGGTTTCAATGTTAATGTAAACTTACTCACTTAGTTGAATAATTAGCTTGGCCTCACTTATATTAAAACTCTAATAGTAAAACCTTGTACTAAAACCCAATAAAAAAACTCAATAATAATATTGAATACTAAAACCTCATACTTATATTATAATTATATATTAGTTCATATAAATGTTATAATATTACTATAATGATATTAAAATTTCAACCTAAAAGTGCCCATGAAATTTTCACTTAATTTCCATATCATAATATGTAAACGAACCAAAATCTTTTAAATATAAAAAGAGGTAAATATTTTATTATTAATTTGGGTATTCGTGAAATATTTTATTAATGTTATTTACCAACCTTAACCATATGAATTAGAATATCGAAAAAGTTATTAATGTAATGTAACTATTGATATAAATTAAAGGATATAAATTAATAATGGAGACCCATTAGACATAATAACCACCCGCAAAAAACAGCAAAAACATAGTTAAATATAAAATATATAGATAGTTAAATATTAAATAGTTAGAAAACGTATTTCAGGAAAAACTACCATAATCCGGCCATATATATATAGAGACTATCTTTTGGACTAATCACGTAGAATAGTTAAATATAGTTAAACATAAAATACTTAAACACATAATTAAATATAAAATAGTTAAAAAATATTATTATTATCTTTTAAATCAGGCTTTTGTGATCCATATGTTGTAAATTGAAATTCTTTTGGTAAAACTCACAATGGAATTTTTATGTCTAACATTTCGAACCATCTAGTATGTTTCATTGTCAAGACTAAGATGGAAAGTCTGATTTGGGTGAGAGATTAAATAGTGAAGGCGATGTACAAATAATTGAGTCAAACAATTGAAATAAAATGGTCATAAAGAAAATACTAGAAAGTAAACAATGTTCAAGAATATAATAATAATAAATATTGAGTTAAAATAAGTAACATAAAAAATGAAAATAAAAATAGAACTAATAAGAATATAATGACTAAATCAAGTGAAACATAACACCACCACTCCACACACACACACATATATATATAAGTCAAGGAAACTAAAAATAACAGTAAAAATGAATCAAAATTAATTAAGAAAAAATTTCATTAAACTAAAGATCAAAAATAATAAATAATAAATTAAATAGATTAAAAAAAACATAGAATTCAAGGAAACTAAAAATAACAGTAAAAACTAATCAAAATTAATTAAGAAAAGTTTCTTAAACATACAAATAAAGATCAAAATAATAAATAATTAAATTATTATAAATTAAAAAGACAAAAGGAAAAATAATTAATAAAGTAAAATATAATAATATAATTAATTAATGAAATTAAGGATATTAAAAAAATATTAACGCTATCATATACTTATATATACACAAAGAAAAGTATTTAATTAACGAGGCACAGTAAACATTAATAACTATATTCCAAAATATGACTTATCTAAAATAAAAATACATATGATTAATAGACCATAAAGAGACCAAAAAGTCTAAAGAAATGATATCATTCAAATATCAAATATAATGTAGTAAAATTCAATTAATAATAGTAGTTAAGATGAAATATTAAAATGAGGAAAAATAGAAAAGAACTCATAAAAAAAAACTTGAGCAATTAAGAAGAAAGGGTCGGGATCCAATAACTACTAATCTTTCAATCGTCGTCTCCATTAAGAGTATGTGACTTTCTTTCAATCTCTATTGCCTTCCTAAACTTTCGGTTATGAAAATGATCAATCTTTGCAATCACCTTAGCCTTTTCTATACAAATGTGGTGTTTTGTATACAAATTACCGGATTCTGGCCAAAAACTATTTTTTGGCCAAAATTTTGGCTTCAGTAGACAATGTCATTAAAAAAAATACTAAAAAAATAGTTAAATAGTATATATACACTCTTGAATATATAGAATTAAATATATACAGTAACATCAAATAAAAATATATAGACAATATTTAATAAAAGGTGCCATGATATTACAGGACTTCGATAAAAGTAAAAAATTAGAAATAGTATATCAAAAATTTTTATTAAATCCCGCGCTAATAAATATTTGGGAACATAGATAAAAGTAAAATAATATTAATAAATTGTCTACATGGCATTTTTTTATTAATTTCCGATTTTTACTTAGGAGGCCAATTTTATGCTAAATTTTCCCCTAATAGTAATCTAGTGAGGCAATGACTTACATGATTAATTAGTATTCATGTAGGGTTGATAAAGTTGATTTCTCTGTAACAAATTTTGGTCGAGTAAGCGATAGTTGCAAGTATCAGAAGACTATTCTGAGAAGTATCGCAAATTGGTGAGCATTGTTCTTAGAAGTATCGCAAATCACTCGCATCTCAGATGCTTGCGTCACAGATTGCATCTTAGAAGCTCACATTAGATTTGTTGGGAGTTTGTTGTGATCAAATTATCTCTAAATTTGTATTTTCTCATCACACTATTGAGGCATCGTTGTAAGGTGAAGACTGTTATTGACTCCTTTTTCTGGGCATTAAATTCGCTCTATGGTTACATAACCAATGAGGCAATGGCTTATGTGATTAATTAGTCTTCATGTAGCATTGAGAAAGTCAATTTCTCTGTAATAAATTTCGGGCCTGTGGATCATTAAATGGAGGGCAGATCTCTAAGCCTTGAAGGGGATGTCAAAGAAATTCGCTTATAAAAACAAACCCAAGACCCTTTGGCACTTCTTGAAGAGATTAAGTCTTATCTGTAGCGTTGTTTGAAGGATGTGTTTTTGCAAATCGCATCTTAGAAGCTCACATCTGATTTGGTGTGGGATTTCTATACACCGAGATCGAATTATCGCTAAATTTATATTTTCTCATCACACTACAAAGGCATCATTATGCTCTCGATGGTTCTGCAGGTCGCCTTCTATTGAGGATCACTTATAAATGACTCATCTTGTATCTTTGTTTGATTTTTTCTAGGGATCCACGAGGAAGTATTTCTATGGCTTTTTTCAGTGCAAGTCAGTTGGCCTCCTTAATCATTTCAAGTGCACCAGTTCCTCTCTCTCTTCCTTTTATTAACTTATATTTGGTAAAGTCTGAATAATTCTCCCCATATTTCCAAACCTACCTCTAGTAGAGGGAATCCAAGCAAAATAACACTAGATATTTTCTATGAACACATTGAGTCTTTAGAACAAAAGAGGGAAGAAAGAGGAAAGAAGTATAAAAGTGAATTGCCACAATGCCTAAGGGAAGCTAAATTATCCACAATGCCTAACAATAACTACAAATCATTAGAAGATAAAATCATAACTTTTGAGACTGAAATTCAAAAAATGAAAGATATGATGCAAGATTTAGAACACGAAAAGCAATCAATGGTCGAAGAAAATTGCATCTTGAGAGATGAGATTAAAGCTCTAAAAGTAAAACTAGATGTTAGCTCAGCCCTCAACAGCCCATGAATCAACTTGATATCAAACTAATAAAAAAATAAATGAACAAATTAATCGAATTGGATCATGAACAACATAAAAGATCCCTATATCTTATCATTATTGGTATAAAGGAGCAAGAAGATGAGGACACATTAGCTATAGTAAAAGAAGAATTGAAAAATCACTCACAAATTCAAATAATTTTTCTAATAGAAGCACAAATGGTGCGTAAGATTCTTAAGCATAAGCATCGACTAATTCGTGTTAAGGTAAGTTGAAATGACCACAAATTAGATATACTTATTAAATCTCCTAGTTTAAAAGGGTCTGGTATCTTTATAAATGATGATCTTGTCCCAAAAGACCAAGTTGAACTAAGGAAAGAGGTACAAAAGGTAAACCAGGTGAGAAAGGAAGGAAAATGGGCAATCATTAGAAATAGAAAAGTTATTATTATATATAGAGTCCAAAATAAAAGTGATAAATAGGAATTAGGAACACTTTGGATCCTCTTATAGAACTGTTGCGGTTTTGCATGGCACAAATTTCCTATGTTAAGTTGGATCTTAAGTGATACTAATCTTATTCTAATGGTTGAAACCTGGGAGCATGACGAATGTAGGGTTCCCCACATTAATGGATTCATTCTTTGGTCTACGTGGAACAAGAAATCCTTGCGCCGAGGGGGAGGTGGTACAACTTGTTATATTAGAAATAAAATTTATTCCCACATGTGGCTTCATAAGATTAACCCCATTAATTAATATATTTGGATCGAAATCTCTGACTCTAATACCAATATAATTTTCCTTGCAACTTGTTACTTTGCTCCCATTAACTCTACCTCCTATAAGAAGAACAACCTTGATAAGAATTGTGCCTTCATTCACTTAGAACATGATATCCATAGCCTAAGGAATGAAGGAAACATCCTTGTCCTTGGGGAATTTAATGCTCAGATTAACACTATCCAAGTCACTCTAGTAAGTAATATCTCTAACCCTAACCCCTTATGGCTTGGTGAGGACATGCTCATAGCATTTTGTTAATGTCAGTTTCAAAGCACTCACCAATGGAATGACCAGTTACAAAATTAGCTTCTTCTTTAAGGGGGAAATGTTAACTAATCCTTTGGGATTACAATTGTACATTAGTAATTAGTTGATAGTTTTAATTTTATATTAATAAGTTACCGAGACAAAATTGTCTTGTACCTACTTTACACATGTATAAATGTATGCTTTCAATTTCAATGAATCAAGTTTTCCATCATAGAGTTTATTTCGCCCTGTGTACAAATTCTCCTCGAGGATTTTGGGGTTCAGATCTACTAACAACGAGGAGTGATCTCTTCGGGTGGATCTGTCGGGATAGATTTCGTAGACGTAGTGGCCACCAATCTCAAGTGTCCCTGAACCAAAAAAAAATAATAATAATAAATTAAAAAAAGAAAAAAAACTTTATTAAATTTATCAACTTACTTCATTTACTATTTTTATCAGTCAACACTATTTTGTTAAAAAAAAAATTGCTAGTCTATCTATTAAGCTTTTTCAATGTTTTTATCGTATATTTTTTAGTCTATTTTGTATAAAATTTGGTAGGAATTTTTTGTAATGACAAAGTTAAGTTGTAAATTATCTACAATTCAAGTTCCCAGAGAATTTCTCAAGGCGTTGAATCTATATATAGTGAAAATGATTTTAAACAGCGAAAGATCAAAATTTCACCAAATATTTTTTGAGTGAAATTCCAAAAAAAATTCAAAACATCATACCTTAAAGAAAAAGAGTATTACATCCCATCATATTAAAAAACTAAAAATATATAAGCACCCCTTCCATCTATCTAAATTAACACATCTATCTAAATTAACACTATAGACAAATTAACACTACCCACTTATAACAACTTATACACAACTCATACCTTGGAAAAACACACAAAGTAAAAGCAGAGTCACGAGCTCCTTGCACCAATCTAGGTGATTGTCTCCTTTGGAGGTACTCCACCGTCGTTGAAAATAACTAACCTGCCAATGCGAAGTAAATACGCAAAGTTGTATATGCTCACCGCTTCATTTTGACAAGACAGTTATCCAATAATAAACATATATAACGCTTACACATTTACTACCCATCGGCAAGCCAATTATTTATTCCCTCAGTGGTGGACACAACGTTGACAGTGGACAGGGTGTTGATATGGGAAGGAACCGAACTGAACATTTTGGCTATAGTGCACGTGGCCTCCGTGTCACTATCATTTCAATCCAAAAACTCTCCCTGCCAGTTCCATTAAATTTCATTTGCCTTTGTTTCCTCCGAAATTGACGAAAAATATTTTTCTATTTTTTATTATTCATTCTTTTACAAAGTTGGTAAACTCGTTTTGCATTACGTTTTCTCATCAATTCTTCAATTTACCACTAATTTTCAAGGCATTTATTATTTGTTTGAAGGGATCCATTTAAGAAAACAGACATACCAAAAACTAAATAAAATATGCACATTTTACAAAATATGATAACGATTGAATGTGTGCATTAGATGGATTAAATTAAATTAATAAATTAGATATAATTTATATAGAAAATTTAAAAAATTTAGTAAAATAAACTTTTATAATTATAAATTATTTTTAATGAATACTCTTACCCTATGTGTTTTTTTTTTAATTTTGAATTTTTAAATAATATTAATACAATATAAACACCTAATTATTTTTAAAAAATTGGATTTTTCTTTTTCAAATACCAAATAACTTTTAAAACTCTTAATATATCTCTTTTTTAATAAACCAAATAACCTTTAAAAATTTTAATATATCTCTTTTTTAATAACATTTATATGCATTGAAGCCACGCAAATACCCAACCCTTTTTTTCCTATTTTAGAGACCGATTTTTTATATTTGAAACACCACTTTTTAATAACATTTATATGCATTGAAGCCACACAAATACCCAATTTCTTCTCTCTTTTTTTTTTCCATATCTTAGAGACCGACTTTTTATATTTGAAGCACCATTTTTCTCTCTTTTTTAGTGGCATATGGATTTTGTGCTATCGCAGGTACTCTGAAGAGGTATAGATTTTTATTTTTGTTTGTATAATGCTTTTCTATAATAGATTAGAATAAAGTGAAATATTTATTCATAAGTTATTTATTTGATTTTCCAAAATCCTAATATTTAAAATGTTTTTATTTTTATAAAATTAAATGTATTATTATTATTAGTTTTTAATTTATAATCTTTATTTAATTTAAGAGTATATTTTTTTTATTTTTTTAATCTTTTTCAATAAGGTTATTTTAGTTAAAAAAAAAATTATTTCTCTTTCAATGACATTAGATTCTCTAATAAAAATTAAGCCTTGCTAGTAAGTGAGTGTAGGTCAGTGAGTGTAGCTCTTGTGGTGGGATCCTCTGTTGTCTTCCTCCCAACCCAAGGTTTAATCTCACACTATGAAATGTATATTGATTATCTACCTTGCCTTGATTCCTCGGAGTAGTAGGTACCAGATTGGTACAATGAACCATTTGAATCTCATACTATGACATGGCTTAGTAACCTACCTTGCCTTGACTCCTCATAGCAAATTTCATGCTATGACATGTTTATATGTTACCTACCTTGCCTTGACTCCTTGGAGTAGCAGGTATCAAATTGGTACATTGAACCACTCCAATCTCATGGTATGACATATCTATCTGTAAACTATTTTTCCTTGACTCCTTAAAGCAGTAAGTACCAGATTGGTATAGTGAGCCATTCCATTCTTATGCTATGACATGTCTTTCTATAACCTACGTTACCTTTACTCATCAAATAAACCAGTACCAAATTGGTACAATGAACCATCTAAGAAAAGAAGAAAAGGCATGCACCTTCGCCAACAACTATTACTTTTTTATTTCACAATGATAGTAAGTATTACAAAACTATCACTCAAAAGCTATAGCATGAGACCTAGAGAAAAACTTCAATCAGAGGAAAATAGTATAGATCAATACAATGATAAGGGATCCATATTTTTATGAGGTGTGGTCTACAATATAAACTAGTGGAGCAGGTTGTTTGATCAACAATTAGGGATATTTTTATAAGAGTAGTCTAACAAAGTCACAAATTTGCCCATAAAATAATAGAAATTCCAATAAGATTTTGACAAAACCTTGCAGAATTTTTTGGAATCTAAATTATAATTGTCAAGCTTCAAGATTTTGGATGCCTCATAGCTTTTTGATGGTGCTGAATCTGCCTCATAAATTTTTTGATAATGTGAAATCCAATTCCACCATAAAAAAAATGATTCCAACCCTCTAATAATGAAATTAAAAAAAATAAAATTATTGAAGCCAAAAATTTACCATCCATGTGGGCCCAGTTGACAACGCCTATATTCATGCAAAGTATGTTTCATATCAAACTCACTAATGATGCAGAGGTTAAATTTGACAGCTGTATACCCGTTTTTTTCTTTTTTAAATACTATTGGTTTCTAAATCTACATGTCATCGTTGACTGGGCAATAATTTTTGAAAATGTCATATTGATTGGTGAATTGAAAATTGACCAATTTTAATTTATATATATATATTCTATTATATAATATATATAATATATATTTGCATATGTGTAGTGACGGTATACGACCACGTACTCGGTGAGAATCATCCCACCTTGGTACAAAGAAATGAGAGAAACTGGAGCTGTTAATGGCATGCCGCATGGATGATGAGGGTGGTAATGTGGAATGGTCTTGTAAGCGAATAAAAATTAATTTTCAAATCCAAAAAAATCTATTACTTCACAACTTTGAAATCCAAATAGATCTTCTTCCCATGAAACTTTGCCTAGTGAAATATGCCGCGAAATATGGTTTGCACTCTAATTTTTCTTCGGAAACTCCAAGTTATATGCGTGTTACAATTATAACCTTAATAACGACCAAAGAAATGGCCATTTGAGTATGTATCCTTAATTATCATTGAAATTAACTTTTGTTGTTTTGAATTGTCTTGAAGTTTGTTTCAGGTTTAAGGATTTAGAGAAATCCAAATCATTGGCCAATTCTTCAAGTTTGTTGTAGAGTAAAGGATTTAGAGAAATACAAATCATTTCTTCAGCGCAAGAATTCTTATCATTTGAAAGCACGGTCTATGATAATTGCATTCAAATCCATATAATTACCTTAATACCCAATTCAGGCTCTGCAGAGAGGACCTATTGGCACCTATAGAGAAGCGGCACCTTACGGAGAAGCCCTACAAAAAATAAGAAGTAATTTGAGGTTGCAAAAACAAAGGCATGAGAGCACGTCGCAAATTATGTACCATTAATAGCTCGAGTTTCTCATTTCCTTATATATGCATCATTTGCAAGTTGTACGGCCTTGACCCCAGGTGATGCAGGAGCATCTGGTCGACAGGGTGAAGACCGAGGAAGGGCAGACAAAGTTTCTGAAGAAGATTGGGAAAGATGAATAGTTCGACAAATGGACAGCAAGTCTGTCAGAGTTCTTATGTTTTTATTTAATTTCTTCCAAAGTCAACTACAGCATTAGATTATGTTAGTTAATTTTTATTTATTTTACTTTACTGTAGCAACAGGTCTTAATTATAGTTGTTAGAATTAGATTAATATCAATTAGAATTGTAAACAACAAACCCTTGTGGAACCAAGGAGACAAAGTAAACAAACGAATAGACAGGTAAAGTAAGTTTATAGTAACTGCCAGGCAAACTGTAATGCAATAACTATCTGACAAACTGTAAAGAATAACGATCTGCAGTTATCTAACTACCTGTAACTATTGTATAAAAGGACAGACAACATAACCCAGAGGGGTTCAGCAGCTAAGCAATTTGAAAGAAAATTAGAGAAATATATATCAAACTTCCTTCATCTAAAATCTGTGCACAAATAGACATACGACGGAAATATATAAGTCCTCTGTATTAGAAATTCATATATACATTTCTGTACAATTAATGCGTTGCAAGCAAACACAGTGACAGAGACTCACAAAACGTTTACATATATATTATTTCATAATCAATTCGTTGCAGGCAAATACAGCGACCGATATTCACAATACCACAAGTCTAAAGATAAGCCGAGGCTGAGAGTGAGCAACAGGCCAGAAGTAATGAACAGTGTCGAAAAACACAACGACCCACAATCGAGACTGGGTAAGCAACATCATCAAATTTAAACATAGATTACATATCCCTGTATAATACATTGCAGGCTTGTAGAATTTAAATTACATGAATGAACTGTGCATCGAGGGTTCGTTGAACCGAACCACCAACTAACAGAACCTACAACAACCCTCCAAACTATGGCTACGGGTTGGAACAACCCAAAACACTAGATGCAACAGCTATTCATCATACAGACGCAAGTAACTACAGCAAGGACAGAGAGCCACGGAAGTATCCGACATACAGACTATAGACACAAGTAGACACAGCGAAAACGAAGAGCCACGAAATCAACTAAGATAAGAACAAAGCTACCTGAGAAATATCGACCAAAACCTTTGCGAGAGCCATGGAACCGGTCAGTTGAAACCATCATAGAAGAGTTAAGTTAGGGTTTGTCACCAAAACAAAACCCTCGAACCAGAAACGATGTCGTGAAGCTAGAAACGAATTAGCAAGAAGCGAAGCCATGTATGGCTAAAGAGGAGAGCCATACCTGAAAGTGAACCGAGTCCACAACTCACCAAAACGAAGTGAAACCCTGACCACGGAGGAGCCGAGTATTGTTAGCCACAGCTTGAATAGAAGACAATGAACTATAGCAAGGAACAAGTGATTACCTGAGCACAGAGCCGAGCGCCGGAGAAAGACCAGGTTGCAGACCAACGAACTGCACATTGTCAACTGGGAAAACCAGAAACCCTCAACACCAGCATTCACCACAAAATTATAACGCAAATGACCAGGACAGACAGTAAATATGGAAGTAGAACCAGTCGACTGAGCATAGTCACGAAAAACAAGCCGAATGCTAAGTAGAAGAACCATAACTCACCAGTAAAGCCTGAACCGAATACACGGACAAGAAGACAGTGATCAACCACATCGTTTATCCATTAAACCTTCAGAAATTCAACAGTGTATCACCACAGGCGTAGAACAACCAGAGGCGGAGCCGAGCATCAGAGCAAGACCATAAAGCAGCAAAACGACGAGGTGAAAATGACCAAATGAGCGCGAATTGACAAAGTGAAAAGGGAGTAAGTGAGATTAGGGTTTGGTAGCTTCGAGGAGGACAGGTGTCGCAGCAAGGACAAGGTAAGTACCGTGGGTTGATTAATAATCACCTACCACATCAATTGCAATCAAACCATATTCATATCCGAATATCAGCGAAGGACCGCGAAGGATTGTGCTGGCGTGGGACCACGTGGGCTGGCCACATCAATTGGTATCAGAGCAGTTTTTTATTATTATTATTATTTAGAGCAAGATGGCAGAAGGGCAAGCGCCAAGACGAGGACGTGGAAGAGGTGCACGTAGGGGAGTGGATGAAGGATTAAGAGAACAGATTAGAGTTCTTACAGCTCGCTTGGAAGCAGTAGAAGCGGGTAGACGAAGAGACCCGGAACTGGGAGATGACAGTGAGGAAGAAGCAGTAGCTGCTATAGACGGGTCTGATGAAGAAGCTCCAGAATTGAGACTGTTGCGTTCAATTTTATTGGCCAGCAGCAAACCAAAAATAGAGATTTCAAATTACGATGGCAGTCTATCTACTGATATCCTATTAGATTGGATAAGCGAACTAGATAAATATTTCGAGAATGAGGAAGTTAAGGAGGATAAGAGAGTCAAGTTCACTGCTACTAAGTTGAAGGGACATGCCCTCTTGTGGTGGGATAATGTCCAAGCAGACAGAAAAAGACTGAACAAATTACCCATACGAAAATTGTCAAGGATGGTAGCGAAACTGAAGGGCAGATTTCTGCCGAAAGATTACCAGGTTGAACTATGTCGGCGAGTACAGAATTGAGACAGAAGGGAATGACTGTCAAAGAGTATACGGAAGAGTTCTACCGGATAAATCTACGTGCTGGTTACACGGATGAAACTCCAAAAAAAATAGCGAGGTATGTCAATGGCTTGAGGATGGAAATTCTAGATGAAATCAGCATTCTTTCTCCTTGAAGTACTGAAGAAGCCTTTCAGAGTGCTGTGAAGGCTGAGGAGAAAATTAATCGGAAACAGAATAATAGGAGAGGGAGAGGGAATGGTAGAGGACGAGGACAGTCCTACGGTAGAGGAAAGAGTGTTGCGAACAGCGAAGAAGGCAGCAGCTCAAAAACTTCAGGGACAACAGAAAAAGGAGACAGCACCAGAGGAGGTCGGTCATATCAGCAAGGACGAGGGAATGGCCGTGGAAGAGGGACTAGTTTTCAATGCTACAGGTGCCAAAAATGGGGGCATCGATCCTTTGAATGTCCAGAAGTTGAGCAGACAGGTCAGAGGGGAACATTTATGAT